>KK116564.1:315646-326726 GCA_000611955.2 Stegodyphus mimosarum
CAAGAAGTTCTATAACCTATTGATTTGTTACGTGCATATATATCAAAACAATGACTCATTCAAAAGTAAATACCATTATTTAGTGCAATCTTTCTTCGATAAATATTTATAAAGTTTCTCTCTTTCTGTAGCATATCAATAATATAACACACGGTTAATTTAGAAACTATCGTAACTTATATTATTTTAAATTATCTTGCGTGTTACGTTCCTAAAAAAAGTCCTTGTTTCTCGAAATTAAGTCAGTTTCAAGTATAAAATATCCTTGAATTTTTCAAGGTGTTTTGGATGTAAACGCTGTCAATAAAACAGTCGTGTGAGCTCCATTTGTTTAGGAATAGCAATTGAATGTCTAAATATTGTTACAAAATGACACTGCGGTAAGATAGCTTCCCCGCAAAGTGGTATTAGGTTTGCCAGAAAGTGGAAAGGAAAGACACGGTTGCCAGATTTGGCACGAAATCGAACATTTTGCAACAAAATAGGCGATATGCCATAGACGGAACGAGAACATTCTAGAACGAAATTTTACACTTTTCGCGAGAATGTTCTCTAAGGCAGGCCAAAAGCTATATATATCTAGCCTGTTCGCAGACGAGGGGAGTATCTTGAAGAGTATGTGGAGTTCAGTAGTAGTGCTTTCAGATCATAGATTAGCTTGAAAGCGACCGAACCGTCAGGAGCTGTACTTAGTGCTTTGCCGTGAAGATGTCTTAACCGTTACTGCCTGATAGTCTAAAAGCTGCGTTGCTGATTATTTCAGCGTGTTGGTCAGAGTTTTTTGACGACTGTAACGCGTCTTTGGAACTGTCCTGTGTAGTACTGATGAATAAATTGTGTTTTGATTCTTCATCGAGTGTTGTTATCAATAACTTCACGAACCCGTAGAACGCAACAATATTATGCCTGAGATGGCATGGATATGTGATAAATTATCTTTAAACAGTTTTAAATGCTTTATTACGTTTTTAAGACGGACGCAGTCTTCTTAAAACAGTTTTAAGGAAGAATATCGTCTTGTATTAAATCTCGTACGGCATAATCTTAATGCTTAGATGTTCTTAATTGCTACAATTAATAACCATTCAGTAAAATTTCAAATTATTTAAATAAACTTTTGATGCTGGGAGCTATTTTGCTATAATGATATGGCATTGTCGCCAGTTATGAGATTCTGACTCTGATTCAGTGCTATTTATTTCTATGTCTGTTGCAGTCTGAGTGCCTTTTAATTGTTAATTCCTGGTATGTAATGTCTAATGGAGGCCATGGTTACACTAACTAATCCAAGAGAATTTCTACATTTCCCAAAATTATCATCGTGACTGTCGAAATGCAAGTTCCCTTTTCGGAACTTTTAATGCATTCTTCATCGTACAATTAAATGACGACTTTCATAAATATGTAAATATCCCATCATGCCCATTAGGCGTTCGCAAATTAGGGTAAAGATCTCTCTTTGTCTGTCGGTTGGGTCCATATTAACGAACTGCAAAATTCGTCAAAATTCTCCTTTTCTAAATGCGTTTCCCGTGCCAAGAAATCCGCTCGCTCGACATACTCGTCTCATTGGTTGGCAAACCGGGCGCAAATAATCTTCTCAATTCGCTCGAAGCGACTTCAATTATTATATTCCACCGGGATAAGGCATTTGATTACAGTGACACGTCGAGGCTAACGCAGTGGTCATCTCCCCCCTTTCAGAAGAGATAATGGGATTACCCATCTGCGACCATCTCTTTCTACCCCCCCTAGCCTTCCAGTCCAGCCCGAAAATTACACGCTAGAAAAAGCATCCCCCGCCATCCTTTTGCTATACATAAATAGATTAAGCATAGAAGCTTGGCTCTGAAATCTGATTTACTACAGGCGCGGCTCGCGAGACTGGCACGTTCCCGTCTTTGGAGCGTAGCTGGTCTCGTCTTTCTTATCGACATTTTGGAGGATGGCAAACGGCTCGCGTGTCATGGTTTTCGTCGGAGCGGGTGACAGGGGACGCATTAATGCAAATTAGGGCGTGCGTGCTGTTTGTTGAACATTCGAATGATTTGATGATTTCGGTTCTGACCTCCTCTAAATGGCTTTTCAAACGTGAGATCGGCTTTAAAGCTAACGACTGTTTTATTAATTGGTGTCACATCGTTCCCGTCGCCATATTTCATCGCTATTATCTAGTTTGAAGGCAAGACTGCGTGTGAAGTTCTCAGTTTAAATGATGCTAGTAACTGACTGTGTTCAGCCTTTGATTTGTAGTTACTACAGTTGCTAAGTTCAATAAAAAAAAGCAAAGAAAAAAGAATATAAAATAAAAAAAAAATTGAAAGATTTCAGATCTTACATTATGCCCAAAAGGGAGTTTCTTTTTTAAAGTTTTATGTGTTACTTTTATTTATTAAATATCATGTTCTTCGCACTTAAACCATAAAATTTAATTCAGCAGCAATATCTCAAAATAATTTTAAAATGAGCCTATCTTTAGAATTTCCGATGCACAGTCTTATGAGCTGGTGATAAAAATGTCTTTTTTTTTCATGCAGTGTTGCCATTACTCGCTTTGAAATCCTTGAGTTTGTTAATCAAAAATTCGTTAAAGTTTTAAAAAATATGAAATAGATAATAAAACAAGTTTCAAATTTGGCCATCTAGATGCCCAATTCGAGTGGAGGACTACGTTATTCAAAATTTGATGTGTTTTCACAGTGCGAGAAACATTCATCACATTCATGCTGATTCTTTATTATTTAGTTTCTTTAAATATAATACAAGGCGATAATATTTGGGGCAACAATCCGAAAAGGCGCTTTCAGCTTCAACGCTTTCAGTGATTCAACGCAAAATGCCATTTTTAAACCAGTAGCCCTTTTCGGCTAGCATTCCTTTGGGCTAAAAAGAATTAATGTAATATTTCAAACCGTTATCGATATTCAAGCAAAAGGCAGGTGTAAAAAATTGGAAATATCGACATGAAAAACTGAAACAAAAATAATTAATTGTAATCAAAATACTGGCAATATTTCCTGGCACGAGCGTTTGGTAATATAATGTAATGTAATATACGAGTGTGCTGCAACCCTCCTGCCGATAATATTCGGTTTCATAGTTAAAGCAGCACACCCAAACACCACGAGCATTCGGTATCCGAAATCTTATTCTATCAATCACTAAAATGAAACATGGTGGAATATATATATATCTATTTATTTTATCCTTGTACGAACTCACAAACAATTACTGCTGTATAATAACTAGGTACAACTATGTATGGACTATGTACGTAACTCTGGTACATAACAATTATATATGGAGAGCGGCTGCATTTATTCAATGGGCATGTTTACTGCGAAGTTAAGAAAATTGTGTTCAGTAGTGTGTGAAAATGATTAATGCATAGAGAGTATTAGTTGAATAAAATCATTGATAGGCAGTTTCATATCTCCTAAAAATTAGGCACAGTAAAATTATTTGCCGGAACAGAGAACATGTTTTTGCGATCTATGGGTTCCTGGATGCATCTTTAAATAATCATTCCAGATGAGCAAGAAGAAATTGACAATTTATTACAAAGAATCATGAATACAGCAAATGAAGTTGCTGTAAATGGCTCAAGAAGAACGTAAATAATAAGTAAATCCTCATTTGCGCATAAGACATAGACAAATTTGAAAGTCCTCCACGAAGGCATCCCTCTCCGTAGGCACATAGCCCTTCGAGGCCAACCAGTTTGAATTACAAACTCTCAGAGTTGATTGGCATCTGACTAGTCCTAGCTTTCGGATAACAAAAAATGCATTTTTCCGAGTTTTCTAGATAGTCGCCAAATTGGAGCAAAATCTTCAAATATCGCTAGGGCCTGTCGCCAAGAGGCGTTTTTGCTCATTCTAGTGAAGCTAATTTTATAATTTAATTGTTGTTGGATGCAGAATTAAAAAGTCTTCGATGTTTTGTAACAAATAACATATACAAACATTTGTACACAAAACATATGGCCACAGGTTTAATTACACATAATATAAACCCTAAAGCTATTACCCTAAAATACAAACATTAAATGAATGAATAAAACAATACACAGAATTACAAAAAAATAAAAAATAAAAAAAAAAGGTTTCAGATTTCAAATGTTTATTAATTATAGCAAAATGTCACCAACAGGTTTAATTAATTGTTAAGTTGAAAATATTCCTAAAAATTATTTCTTCAATACCTACATTATAAATCAAATGCATTTTTATTCATATTATTGAAAACAGTAAAATAGACTTGAAATATTAAATGAGTGTGTTGGATATTTTAAATCGTTCCGTCGACTGATTAAAAACAGGTTAAAGATCTTAAGCTTTGGAAATAACAGCAGTATAAGAATACGCTATGCGCATGCGCTCTTGAAAGATAAATTAAAGGTCTTATATTTCGCTCAATGGCAATACTTACTAGAGCCTGCTTCCTGAATATTTCTATTTGTCTCTTCTCTGTTTCGGGGACAAGATTTTATTTTGCAGTAACTATTTTAAATCTTAATATATGTATATATAATAAATCTTATATATGTATATATAATAAAAAGAAAAATCTGAAAGATTTCAGATTTTACATTACGTCCAAAGGGGCGTAGGAGCATTTTTTTAACATTTTGTGTGTTACCTTTATTTGTTAAATATCATGTTCTTCGCTCTTAAACCACAAAATTCAGTTCAAGAGCAATATGACAAAATAATTTTAAAATGAGCATATCTTCAGAATTTCCGATACACAGTCTCACGTGCTGGAGATAAAAATGTTGCTTCTGTACAACGTTGCCATTGCTCGCTTTCAAATCTTTGAGTTTGTTCAACAAACATTCGTTAAAGTTTTACAAAATATGAAATCGATAATAAAACAAATTTCAAATTTGGGCTTTCAGATGGCCATATTCGGGTGGAAACGTTCAACAGTCAAAATTTGATGGCTCTAGGTACCGCTGCTTTATCACAATGTAAGAAACATACACACATTTATGCAGATTTTTCATTATTTAATTTCTTTAAATATAATACAGGGCGATAATATTTGATAGCAATAATTTGAAAAGTGAAACAACGTTTGTAGTGAGTGAATCAACGCAAAATGCCAAAACGAAATCAACAGTCTTGGGAAAATTGCTCCTTTAGACTGAAAAAAAAAATGCAGTTAAAAGGATTTAGATATTTATAGATATTTACTACAATATTCTTTGCGAATTAAATATTAAATTGCAGCAATAAAAAGGTGATACTAACATAAAGATTAAATATCATGGTACAGGTAGTATATAGTGTAATATAAATTAATTCTAAGTCCATTAGCTACCTACTAACTATTTAACGCTATTCGCAAAACTTTGAAGAAATATTCTTTCAAGCCTCTTAAAACATCTTTAAGAAAACTTTTCGGAAAAAGTTAAGAAAAATAAAACAGATGATGATTCGAAGTACACTCTTCGTTAATCATTTCTCCCCTAGACCCTCTCCCCGTTCAGTTCTCATTGCTGAGAACGAAAAAATACTCGAAAGAAGAAGGAAGTCGAATAAATCAACAAGCCATTTTCCGGTAAGGCAACAAATTAAAAGGAAAAGCTCTAAATGAAATTAAGTTGAAAAAAACACACGGCGCGTAATAAGAATAATAACAACTTCACTAATCCCATAATAGTTGTGACGGGCGCAAATTCTTTTTAATCGTTGCTGCTCTCGAGAAAGAAAATGATTAACTTATTAGGTTTTACGAGTGCTGCGATAAACGACCGCTTTCACGTTTTTCTCATAAACGCCCCTCAAGCAAAAACCGGAACCCATTTACGTGTGGGTTCTCTTTGTTTTTGCCACTCAAGTGCACACACGACTGATGCTGCTTTGTTTTCCTTTTTTTTTCCCAAACGCGTTGTTCTACTTTTGTTCTTTCGAAATAATTAAATCTGGGCTCTGCCGCTATTATACGTTTAAGTGTTTCAGAAAAAAAAAAATAAATAAATAAAATAAGTAAATAAAAGCCACAATCCCTCCCCTCCATCCGCCATTCAAGCATCGCTTCTACAGCTTTTGTTTTGTTTACGGCATTTACCTTGTGTTTAAAGCGATACAGAGAGAGGGAGGTGTGCGTTTTGTAACTTTTATCACTACTTTGGCGACAATAATTATGTGCCATGACCGAATAAATCCCGTCATATATGTCTTGCCACCCCCTTTTTTTTTCATGTGTGTGTATGTGTGAGAGAAAAAGAAGGGCTTCTTAAAGATTTTGAACAAAACTCGGGATTGTCGCAGAAAATTTTTTATCGGCAGTGCAAATTCATTTTCCAGATTAATTATTCGTAACTCCGTCTCATATTTTGAAAAATTTGTAAAAATGCATTGCTCAACGATTATAAAATTTTACTACCCTAGAAACTCGCCAAGTGTTTTCGCCCAAAGGACCATTAGTCGAGAAGGGCTATTTGTCTCGGAACGGCTTTTTGCGTCGAATCACTAAAAACGGCTGTATCACTTTTCAAATTATTGCCATTATTATCGCTCTCTATTATATTTGAAGAAATTAAATAATGAAGAATCTGCATGAATGTATGTATGTGGAAAAACATATATGTGAAGAAAATGAATGGGAAAAAAGTGAATATGAAAAAACAAAGATACCTAAACCCATCAAATTTTGAATAACGTAGTCCTCCACCAGAATATAGACAATCGGGAGCCAGAATCTTGAATTTAGAATTTGTTTTATTGTCTGTTATATATTTTTTATACTTGAACGAATTTTTGATTAAAGAAACTCAACAGTTTCAAAACGAGCAATGGCAACACACTGTACGGAATAAACTATTTTTATCTCCAGCGCGCGAGACGAAATTTCTAAAGATATGCTGTTTTTAAATATTTTTAGCCTAAAGGGGCGTTAGCCCAAATGCTCTCGAAACGTGTATGTATGTGTGAATGAAAAAAAAAATCCTTTGGGTGTAATATAAAATGCGAAAGCTTTCAGATATTTTTTTTAGGTTTTTTTGAATGCCCAGTGCGTCCACCATTACTAATGCGACAGACACCTGCGCAATGAAAGTATATTGTCCCAAATGCATGCCAGTGCATTACAATCTTTACCATCGTTGATGCGATTGCAAAGATCCTCGAGATTAGCAAAATGTGAAGGCATACTGTCATTGAAAACTTTCCGTAAGGAAACGTTAGATGGGACTGAATTCGAAGACTGCGATGGCCACTGCATTTAAGCGCCATCTCTTTTTTCTTTAAATTAACACAATTTCATTCATTTTCCATTGCAATTTACATAATCTTTATTTATTATTTATTAGCCCAAAGGACTATTAATTTCGTTTTGGCATTTTGTGTCGATTTACTATAAACGGCCAATTACTTTTTAAATTGTTGCCACCAAATATTAGAGCCTGGTATTATATTTAAAGAAATTAAATAATGAAGAATCTGCATAAATGTATGTATATTTCTCGCACCGTGATAAAACAATGGTACCTAGACCCATCAAATTTTGAATAACGTACGTCTCCTCCCGAATATGGGCATCCGGAAGCCCAAATTTGGAATTTGGAATTTGTTTTACTATCTATTTCATATTTTGTAAAGCATTTATGAGTTTTTGATTAAGAAACTCAACGATTTAAGAGGGACCAATGGCAACACTGTACGAAAAGTAGAAACATTTTTATCTCCAGCGCTCGAGACTGTGTATCGGGATTTCTAAACTACGCTGTTTTAAATATTTTTTGATATTGCTATTGAATTGAATTTTATGATTTAAGTGCGAAGAACATGGTATTTAATAAATAAAGGTAACACAAAAAACATTAAAAAACACCCGTTTAAACGTAATGTAAAATCTGAAAGCTTTCATATATATAATATATACATATATAAGATTTAAAATCGTTGCTGGCAAAATAAAATCTTACCCCTGAAACGGAGACGAGATAAATAGAAAGATTCAGGAAGCAACCTCTAGTAAGTATTGCCACTGAACGAAATATGAGATCTTTAATTTATCTTGGAGGAGCGCATGCACATAGCATATTCTTTGCTGTTATTTCCAAAGCTTAAAATCTTTAACCTGTTTTTAATCAGTCTAGAGGAATGATAAAAATAACAAACACACTTATTTAATATTTTGAATCTGGTTTACCGTTTTTAATATTGCATATAACTGGTATGAATAAAAATGCATTTGATTTATAATGTAGGTATTCAAGAGGTAAGTTTTAGGAATATTTTCAACTTAACAGTTATTTAAAAGTATTGGTAAGAATATATATATATATTAATTATAGCAAAGTGTTACCAATACTTTACATACAATACAGTTATATATATATGCATATATATATAATGAAATAATAGACTTGGATGAGATGGCATAGAAACACTGATGGCATAGGACGCCGAATGCTGAATCCATAATGAACGGCGAACTTAGCAGCCGAGACAGATTACATATTCATCTTTATTTCAATTTTCATTTGCTGACGCAATTCACTTGGCACTCTGTTCGTGCCTATTCATGAACATTTACATTTTTGATACTTTTGCAATAGGAAGATAGCGGAGAGGCAGCATCTTAGCGAGAACAGAAGTAGAAGCAAAAGCAAAAGTGCGCAGTTATCCAATATGGAAGCTCACCAAGAGAAAGATTGCAATTCTTGAAATTTTGAGTTCACGTTCCGAGATAGCTACGTCACGTATCATATGGACTGAACTAAAAATAACGCAGTTCAGAAATAATTAGTATTATTTTTAGAATAGAGAGGAGCAATACCCAAATTAAAAATGAGCAATTAAAAGGCTATTGCTACTTTAAATTATAATTTTGATTTGCATATTTCTTAATCTTAGATATGTATTTGTAATCTCGTATGTTACATGACTGATATAGAATCCTTTGCTGTTTCAACATTTATGATTTTCTATATTCGTTAATTTTTGTAAATTAAAAACACTTTTTTAACGGTAAATTTTTTTAAAGCTTTGATTCCCCTCCCCCAACTCTGCATAGTAGTATGTGGCGGGATCGAAACTCAGGCGGGATTGCAGCCTATGGGCCGTACTTGTATATTGAACAAACCTGCTGTACACCTTATCACGTATAGACCCCATAGTTTGTATCTTGTTAAAAAAATTAATTCGTGGAGTTTCGCTGTTAACCTGAGAACAGAAGATACATCTTTAGAGAACGCTTAGCACCTTTTGTTTAGCTTATCAAATTCATTTGCATGTAAATTTTCATATGAGCTGATCTGTTGTTAGTCCGTTCTAAAGAGTATCTCTAATACCAGATGCCATTTTCAAATCCGATTTTAAAATAACTGAAAATACGGAATTTTATTTCTTATGTCCGGTTTCTTATGTTTCGGAATTTTATTTCTTATGTCCAAAATAAGAAGCATTGAAATGTAGCTTGAAACTAACTTTTTTTGAATGATTTTTTGAGTGTTCTTAATATCAGGTTTTTATGTAGAAAATGTTTCGGTTGGAAAATTATTGTACATTTTATGGTAAAAAAATTATTTAAATAAGAATTGGGATCTTCTGAGCAAATATTTATGACTTTCGGCTAGCGAACTTCTGACGTTTCATAGCGATTGCGTACTTTCAAAAGCAGTGGATATTTTTAAATAATTAGATACCAAAAAAACTTACTACAATTATTCAAATTATTGCTTAAAACGCTTTTTAAATTAGCTGTAAGAGAATGGCTGGATCAAAGCAACGCTAAACTATATCAAGACTACCATACCTCATAAAGACTAGATAATTCTACATTGCAAAGTTTTAACTCCAGTTATTCGAAACTGCTGCCTTCAAAAAAAAATCTTAAGGCTTTCAGATTTTATATTACGTTTTGTGTGTTACCTTTATTTATTAAATATTATATTCTTCGCACTTAAACCATAAAATTCAATTCAGCAATAGTAATATCACAAAATATTTGAAAAGAGCGTATCTTTAGAATTTCCCATACGCAGTCTCGCTCACTGGAGATAAAAATGCTTTCTTTTCGTACAGTGTTGCCATTGCTCGCTTTGAAATCGTTGAGTTTCTTAATCAAAAACTCATAAATGCTTTACAAAATATGAAACAGATAATAAAACAAATTTCAAATTTGGACTTCCAGATTCCCATATTCAAATAAAGGACTACGTTATTCAAAATTTGATGTCTCCAGGTATCGCTGTTTTTTCACAGTGCGAGAAACGTGCATACAATCATGCAGATTCTGCATTATTTAATTTCTTTAAGTATAATGCAGGGTTCTAAAATTTAGTGGCAACAATTTGAAAAGTGAAACGTCGTTTTTCAAATTGACGATGCAAAATGCCTGAACGAAATTAAATTGGCTAAAATTTACATAAGTGTTTTATGTTTTTTAAAATGATGCCATTTATTGCATGTATACGTGATAAAATGTTTTGCTGATGAAAAGTTGGAGAAGAAAATTTCATATCTGTCATTATTTTAAATGGCATTCGTGCTGCCATTTTTCATTCAAATCAAACCTGAAATTTTGCGATGAAATAGCGATAGCTACGAAGTCCCATTTCTGTAATTCATTCTGAAGTTATATTACAGTAAAATTATTATTTCAATATCTGATGACTGCTTCACTGCTTCCAAAGATCAGTATGACCTGAACAACTACTCTGAATGCTCAAAATTCCTTTTATATAGCCTATCGAAACTTAAAGAAACTTCGACTGCACATAAGCATACCTTAAAGTATTCCCCCACACACTGAAACCGAATGGGCAGAGAGTGTCGCAGTATATCTCACTTTCTGAGTAGAACGACTCAGTATAATAAATATACGGAAATAAATCACAGAAATATGCAGTTTCAAAATCCCAGTTGCATTTCTTGATTCTCATATATTAAAGGCGGAGGCTGATAGGAGAGGTACATTTTCTCTGTTTACTGGCAATCTTCGAATGCAAACGACTCCCCCCTTTCTGTTACGTTTGCGTTTCTAGTCAAGGGGGCTGCTTCGGTTGAGATGTGTTGTTCCCCCTCTTTCAATATACTACCATCGGCTTTTAAGGAAAGTGTTGGGA
>KK116564.1:349940-388289 GCA_000611955.2 Stegodyphus mimosarum
AGACCGGGAAAGTACTTTCAAAAAGATCGCCAAGCGTCAACTGAGCCATAATTCGATCTGAGTCAGTGCGCAATGCCACCGATCACTGACAGCGTGCCAAAGCGCTGTTTAAGCGCTTAAGGACGTAGAGTCAATGGGATGGGATGCGTTTTTTTATGGTTTTAGTTCATTAACAGAGTGAGAAATAAACGTGACTACTCTTTCATACTGTGATGTAATGTTGCATCTTTGAGCCTGCAATTTATTGAAAATGTACTTGGCTACTGAATCACAGACTATTCTTACGTAACAACTATGTCAAGCCTCACGCGGTGCGGGCAAATGAGGAATATTTTGTGGAATTCAGAGAACAGTTTCTTCAACAACCTGTGTATAGCCCCCGACTTAGCTCCAAGTGATTTGATTTGGTTTACTTGTTTGTTTATGGCAAAACGCCCGAGGCTATCTGCCTAAGAGAAGGGATGCCTTCGTGGAAGACTTTCGAAGAGAAACTTGAATGCTGTACATGGGGAAAACCATGAAAACGCCCATGTAGCCAGCCCGTTCGCCGGGATTTGCACCCCCGACCCAATTACCAGTGTAAAGCGACTTGGGCGTTGGTGAGCCCTCTTAGCCCCCAGTGATTTTCACTTGTCTGATCACCAAAGTGTGCATATTATTTGAAGATTCATGTTTCGCAGACGATGCTGACATTAAACGAAAGTTCTGTATGAGGACGCGGCAGCAGCCCAATTGAGACACATGTACATAGATTTAATCAGTTGTTCTTAATGTAATAATTTGTTGTAGAGACATAGGTATCTTTTGAAAGTAAGAAACATGAAAAATGAACAATGCTCTAGCCAGGACTCCAGTCAGAGACCTCTGGAATACGCGCTGAGTGTGCTGACCATTACACCACGAAGGCATGCTAAGAAAGTGGGAGAAACACCTTATAGGGTGTTTATATGAGAAAATTATAATAGTTGCTATCTAAATATTTTACGCAAATTTATTTCTTCCGATATTAGTAACATATTTATTGAGTACCTTATAAGTATTTTTCTGGCTTAAATTTAATAAAAAAGTGCTTCTATTAATTTTCCCAGAATCATTAGATGCACATACATATGCGTCTATTTCAAAATAAAGCGATGAAAATTAATATGTCGAAGTGCGTATTTCTTTGACAATATGTGATCCTAAATTCTTTTCGTGTTTACGTCATGTCGCATGAATTCTCTTGACATGATGGGGAACAAAAAAACTAAAAATTTGTATAATGTAACAAGTGGTTTCAGAATTTTTCCATCGGGGATAGTGTCGTTTTTCTTCTTTAATTCGTTTATATCCTGAAGCTGCTTTAAAATTCTCCGATGTACAGAATATTAGCCTAAGCAAATAAGTAGTTTTTCTCTTAATTATTTTTTTCTTCTAGTGTAATACGAGTTAAAAAATTTCAAATGGAAAAAAGGGGGTAAAGAAGTAATTTCAAATAAAAAAGGAACCGTTTCTTTCTATTGACATACCCTGTCTTTTGTGGGAAATGAGAAGTTTCTTTTGTGAAAACTGTTTCTTGTTTATCTAACCCCCATTTTCTCTCTTTTCTAGGTAAGTAAACATTCATTTAATTGGATTATATCGTTTGGAAGAGACCGACACATCAAAGGAGCCTGTATGTGTAAGTTGCCTCTGGCTCTCTTATTTTGAAGCGATGTTAGTGAAAGGAATTTTATGCTTTGTTTATTGTAATTCCTTCCTACGATACGTAAAAAAGGTCTCTTCATGTTGCGTTATTGAAATTATGCTTGATTTTCATTTTCAACTATTTTATCTATGTTATTTGAGAGCTTCGTAAAATCTTAGTATTTACTAATTTCAGTTAATCTCACATAGTTGATTAAATTAGCTGGCTAGACTTTGCTATCGTTGTAGAATAATTGGCCAAGCAACAGTTATTGATCTTTATTTTGGGTTAGAGAAAATCATATTTTACGGACCCATTAAATTAAATTATATATTTTGTGAATTCTTTTCAAACACATAATCATTTTTGGAAATGATTAGTAGTTTCATTTTAGGCTAAAATTTGCTTTCAATATCTAACCTGAAGGTAGATGAAGGTATGAAGATGCATATGGTTTCGAGATAAAGTACAAAAACCTTTTAGATTAAACCTTACTATGTTATCATTAAATGACCAGCCCTCACCGTTACGTAGCTTGGACGCATGACATCTGATCCATATCAGTTGAATTACTATAAACGTTTCATATAATTTACATTAATGATAAGTATTTACCAAGGTCTATAGTTGCAAAATAATAGGTGCCATAGCAAAATTAAACTTAAAGCTTCTTTGCTACCTGCAGGGTCTGGAATGCTGTTTGTAATTTCAATAACGAATAAATAATATAGCACCCAGTTTTAACGCGTCCGGGTTTCAGTCTAAGTTTAAACCTTAACTAAACATATCTGATGTATACATCACATGACTTCCTTGTACGGAATATAAATTATACGCATTTTGTATTTCATTTTAACGTATTGGATTGAATTAAATCTACTTCGTCGATAGCGCATAAACCGCAATGGAATAAATGCACTCTTTAAAATTCACTAAATTTCTTTACCATAGCGACATTCTTCGCACTTAGTAGCGTTGCATCTCGTTCATTTTATACCTCAGAATGCACAACTATAATAAATCTAAAACTATGTGTAAAAGAAATTAAACAAACAAACCAACAACAAAAAAAAAAAAAAAAAAAAAAAAAAAAAAAAAAAAAAAAAAAAAGAAAAAGAAACAGTTTTTCGCAGACGATTCAGTATATCTCATTCAATTAATTCAATTCTTACGTCGCGACAAGGCAAAAATACATAAAAACTCAAAATATCTGTATCAAAAAACTACGCAGTAAATCTTAAACACGTATTTCCTCGACTAAATTCCAGAATGGATTAAGCATGATTTAATTCGCAGTAATAAAAGAAGGCGTCACCTTTGTTGCTGCGAAACTTAGTTTCTCTAGATTGGCAACAAATCCACTATTCTGCTAAGTTTCAAAACGAAGATGGTTGCTATATTAATAATAATTAGGCTTCGCCACACTTAAACAACTTTTAAATTGTTGATAATTCTACAAATAATAGCATGCAGATTTACTAAAGGCATAAAAACCTTAAACGGAAGATAAGAACAACATTATATATATACATATATATACAGGGTGTTTCAGAGATCATGGGACAAGCTTGGAGGGGTGATGGAGCGAACTAAAACATGTATTTTTTGTATAGGAGTGTAGGGTCTAAAGTGACAGGTTAAGGCATGAACGCAAAAAAAGACACGTGAGGAAAATGTGTTTGTGTACAAAATCAACGGAAAGTGCTTCTTTGCAGCAATACAGTATCCACAATAAATGTTAAAAGAAGGGAACAATAAACAGTAATAGGAACTACAGCAAAATTTCAGCAGCTTAATTTTCAGCAAATTGGAGGATTAGAAAACGCTCTAAAATACTAGCAAATTATTTGGATGAAGGGAGTGTTTGTTTAGCTTCTCATCTCTTTATCATATAGTAATTAAAAAGTGAATATAAAATAATAATAATTATAAATAATCATTTTTCATATAGAATTAAATCTTTCAATATTTTATGCGTTTCCCTAAGTTTGGCTACTATCACAAGTCAAATAACATGTATCACAAGTCAAATAACATGTATTTTTACTTCCTTCTACGAAGTAAAAAGTAAGTATTGTAATCGCGAAAAATTTAGGGTACCATATTTCATATTTCAACGAAAATATCCATTTTGAACGCTATCGAATGCAATTTAACAATATTTTTGGCGCGACATCTGTACGTAAGGATAGATTAAAGGACTCTTTTCCCCCAAAAAAATTAAAAAACTGATTTAAAATGAATTCCGAAGAGAGTTTTTTGTGGCGTCTGTGCGTACGTACGTACATACGTTACACGTTACATACATTACACCTATGTACATGCGTCGTATGTATGTACGAATTTCGCAAAACTCAAAAACGAGTAGCCTCAGAACGTTGAAATTTTGTATATGGGACTGCTATAACATTTAGATATGCACCTCCTATTTTGGTTGCAATCGGATATAAATATGTATATATCAACTCTGTTATAAGTATATGTATATATATATATCCACTCTGTTACTCGTCTGAACTAAACTCTGTTACTCAGCTGTACTGAAAGTATATACACTCTTAGAAAAAAAAAAAAGACACACGGAGAAGATATAAAGCAAATTGGGCGCAAATTGATATGAATACATATTTCGACGGAAAATGTAAAATTTTAAATTTTGGCTCCCAATGAATGAACGGCTGTCACTACAGCGCATCTGATCTGCGCAAATCGCGGGATGTTTAAGAGGAGAAATTACGATTCCAGGTCATAAATTCTTCACGAATTTTATTCCGTATACTCTGATAGACAATAACTATGCCTCGCATACAGGTGTTCGAACGATATGCCCAGATGTCAGAATTTGAGAGAGGTCGTGCAGTTGGGCTCAAAGAAGCCGGTCGATCTTATTGGCGAATAGCTCGACATTTGAACAGGAGCAATGCCGCTATTAGACGATGTTGGCAGGAATGGGTGAACCATGGCCGCACACAGCGTCAAGAAGGAAGCGGTAAGCCTAGAGAAACGACAGAATGTGAAGACAGAGCAATCGTCAGAGCGGCCTTTACAGCCCCAGATGCATCATTATCATCAACTGTACGTGCAACTAGTGCTTCAATGACCGCAAAGATCATTCATAGATGGCTCACATAAAGGGGGCTGAGGTCACGGCGACCCTTGCGCCGACTGCTATTGACCTCTGTACAACGTCAAGCCCGTTTGCAGTGGTGTCGGGCTCATTCGCACTGGAATGTTGCTGACTGTAGTAGAATAGTCTTCAGTGGTGAATCCCGCTTTGAAATGAGCCCCGATGACCTGCGAATGCGAGTCTGGAGACGCCCCGAACAGCGGTGTGATACCAACCTGACCGTCTTCCGGCAGACAGGCCGACAACCCGGAGTGTTGTCTGGGGTGCCATTTCATTTCATAGAAGAACCCCTTTGGTTTCATCTGTCGCAACCTTGCGGCACAGCGGTACGTTGACGAAGTTCTAAGGCCCGTTGTGTTGCTCTTCATGTCACGCCACCCTGGGCTTATATTTCAGCAAGATAATGCTCGCCCCTACGCTGCACATGTTTCTACTGCTTGCGTTAGTGCTTGCCAAACATTACCTTGGCCAGCAAGGTAGCCGGATCTCTCTCCTATTGAGCACGTTTGGAGCATTATGGCAGGGCCCTCCAACCAGTTCGGGATGTTGACAATATAACGCGTCAGTTGGACAGAATTTGGCACGATATCCCTCAGGAGGACATCCGCAACTTCTATCAATTGATGCCAAGCCGAATAACTGCTTGCATAAAGGCCAGAGGTGGACAAACGCGTTGCTGACTTTTTCACTTTGTGAAGCTCTATCACTTCAATAAATCATCCAATTTTTCTCAA
The DNA here is from genome assembly GCA_000611955.2 of Stegodyphus mimosarum. Classification (NCBI taxonomy): domain Eukaryota; kingdom Metazoa; phylum Arthropoda; class Arachnida; order Araneae; family Eresidae; genus Stegodyphus; species Stegodyphus mimosarum. The sequence goes on from KK116564.1 coordinate 355,468, forward strand.
AGTGTAATGATTTGTTTTTCTGTACATGTACATCGCTTCTACCGATTTTCGTCCCCATTCGGATAACTCCTTCTTGGTGCGTCTTTTTTTTTTTTGTCTAAGAGTGTATATATCCACTCTGTTACTCGGCTCAGTGAGCTCAGTTCTTTACTCTTATATGTTTGTAAATTGTGTATTTTTTGCTTTAAAAATGATTGAATTGTGTTGTTTTATCTTCCTATTAAGGTTTTTATGTCTTTAATTAACCTGCATGCAATAATTATAAAATTATCAACAATTGAAAAGTAGTTTAAGTGCGGCTAAGCCTAAGTTTTGTTTAACATAGTAGGCATTTTTGTTTACATTTGAAACTTAGCAGAATACTGGAATTATTGCAAATCTAGAAAAACTATGCTTCGCAACAACAAAGATAATGCCTTCTTTTATTACTGCGAATTAAATCATGTTTAATCCATTCTGGAATTATCATTCAAGTTGTTAAATTATCCCTATATTGACTTAGCATAGACAAATTCAGTCCACAACAAATTAAGTCAGTTTCTACGTCTTTAGTGTCTTTTTTCCGAGTGAGACCAAAAGTAAACTTTCAATTTTGTGCACTAAAAAATCTGCCGAATTGCTTGTTTTTGGGTAGAAACCGTAATTTTAATTCTAAAAAAAATTTTTAACTATTTGACTTTATTTGGTATTTTATGTTTGAAATTTTTATTATAGATATTTTGAGTTTTTAATGTATTGTGACCTCGTTGCGAAATGAGTACTGAATTAATTATATGAGACATATATCTCTAATGAAGTTCGAGGAAATAAATTTAAATGAAAGCCAGGAAAAAATCGTATAATTTGATATTCCGTACAAGGAAGTCATGTGGTGTATACATCAGATTTTTATTCCAGAAATCCCTTGGAGCTATGAAATTTTTATTTTATCAACCAATTTTAAACTTTACTGTATTATATTCCTTTATATAGTTAATAAAGAAACTTTGGCAATATAAAACGCTTTAATATCATCTTTTACACCGTGTGTCTTAGTTATACCATCTAAGCATTTTTCTATAGAACTGAACAGTGTGCGTGATTCATCGTTTTAGTACTGTAGTTCCTGTATGTATTCCTTTAAGTTTGGACTTTATTTTCTTTAAGTTTCTCGAAAAATCTTAGGCACTTAAAATGTTTAAGTATTCACCTGCAAAAGAGGATGAAAGAAACACCATTTATTTTTTCCATCTGTTTAATAATTTTCGGTAAACTTTCCACCACGCCTTTCTAAATTCGCCCAATTAATTGTTCTCGAATTTGCGCAAAAATCTTTTAAAACGCGCTGAAAATTCTTCTTTCCCTGCAATTACGAAGGCGGAGAATCCACTGAGGGCTTGTACCCGACGGAATTTGATCCTCCTTAGGCCCAACCAACCTTCAAGCCCATTGGGAAACTTAGGTCTTCAAACATCTGGGCCTTTCACTTAAGAGAGAGGAGTTTAAGGGGAAGCAAATGAAAATAAATTTTCGTGGTAATTATTTACCCCGGCAGGTAGTGATTCGCGGACAATTATTCCTCCCGAAATTATACATTTCCTTTTGCGCGCAGAAAATGCATTTGAATAATAGGTGGCCCATCATCTCTCTTAATACCGGTCCCACCTCTAAATACGCTGATTGTTTTTTCTCCCCCCTTCCATCTTATTCCATCTTTGCTTCCATCTAGGCAGTGGAAGAATTGGAGTTGGGGAAGAGAGAAGGAGAAAAATATTCTCGCTAACTCCTTTAATCGGCACACTCAGATGCAAATTTGTTCGTCGGTGATGGCAATAGCGGCGTGAGGTGAAACTTCCCTTAATTTTGTTTTAAGAGGCTCGCGAAATTTGTTTCCGATAACTACTCAAGATTATAGCTGCAGGACATAAAAACGGCGATGTAAGCGAAAGACAGGCTACCTTTTCATCTGCGGTAAGGAAAATGAAAAGATAACCTCTGATAAATAAGTACAAGTGATTTTTTAGGGTAGAGGAAGGCAGCTACCTTCTGCATACCCTCCAGTAGCTGCAGGCCGTCAAATAAGACTCTTTGTAAGAATAAGACAGAATGCTTGTATTTTCCCTAAGGGCAAAGAATTTTTTTTTCTTTATCTGCAGCGAAAACTTTCAAATGTGCAGAGTACAGAAGCATGAAAAGTTTCAAAAATACTTTAATGTCGCTGCAGAAAAAAACTTAGATCACGTGTTTTGGTTTTTCCTTTTACGTTTTCAGGTTTGAAATTGAAAGTATTGCATAATGAATTATTAGATTATTTCATTTTATCTGATTTTATGTCCATTTTTTGTATCATAAATAGAAACACTTATTATTACTTATTATTACACTTTCCTAATGTTATTCTAAATGACCTCTACAAGGGTTTTGAAATTTATGGTAAGTTTATTTGTCATTGCTTTGAAAACAACAAGCAACTGTTAGCTTTTGATACCAGCCCGTATCGACTTCAGAGATTTAAAACTCCTGAGTCTCCACTGACCACTAAAGCCCACTAAACATGTTAATATTCTATCAGAAACATTCTAAAACGGATGTATGAACGAACGAATGAATATATACGAATATATTCTAAAACAAATATATGAACGAATGAATGAATATATACGTATATATTCTAAAACAAATATATAAACGAACGAATGAATATATACGAATATATTCTAAAGCGAATTCCTGTATATGGGAACATTATTCTGCTAGAAGCATCACTTTTCTTAGGGGGGATGATCAAAAGAGAATATTTCTGGTCAGCAGTATCGTTTAGATAAATTGCAGCGTTCAAGAACTGGGTTTTTAAAATCTATGGCCCTAATCTGTGTCATGAAAACATTCTTACCTCCTCGATCGAGGTTCTACCAGATCATAATTTTTATCCCATAGAATCAATTCATCAATTTATGCTGTTTATTTTGTATTTTGACTATTCATTTTGTATAAAGCAATGTTATTCATTCCTCCGTGAGATCATTATTCGAACTTGAAAGACTACTGACACTGCAGCATTTCGTATGTAATTGAAAGAAATAATACCATTACAATTTATAGTCAGTTAACAATTAGCTCTTTTGTGACAGTAACCAATGAGTAATGCATCCAGTATGTTATTAAAGTGCCTTATTATATCAAATATCAAATTTTTATTTCATGAACTTTTATTAGTTAGCAAATGTGCGAAATGTTTTCCTCTGACGAACTGTTTCTAAACAATATGCATATTTCCTATAGAGTGTTTCCTGTGGTGCAGCGTTCTTGCTGTATGTTTTTGAAGACTCTTAAGTCGTCAGTTCTCATGGTATTGAAACCTCTTTGCTTTGTATCAACTGATACGTTACATTTAAAGGCGCTTACTTTTCTGATTTCTCAAATAAGTGAACCTCTGAAGATGAAAGTAGCCATCACCTACGGTACCTCGAATTATATGTGGAAGGTTTCGTTTTTTATGCGAACAACTAAGCTAAAATCGCTTTCGGTGTAGATTACCTGTATATAAACAGACTTATAACCACACCCCAATTATCATTATTATTGTTACTGTCGTTCCACTGTGTTCTACAGCATGTAGGCCTGATTTTGAAATTTCACGTTATTCACATTTAAATCATATTCAATTACTTTACGCGAATATTTTAAAGAAAACTTAATATGTTAAAATAAAATCAATAGACGAAAGATATTGTTCTACTACTACATACGATATATCTATCAACAATTCTCTTGAAATAGCAAAATTGAGTGTTGATTCCAATGCTTCATCGATTTTTAAATTTCATAAATAATAAATAAATAATAATTGGTTAATAGGAAGAAAACGTTAGGCATAGATCTTTATACACTCACGTTTGTGAAAATTGCAACACCATGAAGGACTTACGCGAGTGAGCTGAAATTTTCAGGAAATGCAAAGTAGCGCATGATATGCAAATGATTAGAATTGCAAATCCGTAGCGCATGCGTATGCTGAGCAGCGCCCTCTGAACGGCTGATGGATCCGAATAAATAGACGGCTGTAGCGAGGCGTGTATGGTTATCGGTGGTTATCTGCTAGTGGTAAACGTTAACTCAATCTGTACTTATGCCTCGTCGACGAAAGAGAGCGAGATTTGAACAACTTACAGAGTTTGAACGAGGGAGAATCATCGGCCTTCGTGAAGCTGGATTGTCGTATCGTGCAGTAGCCTCTCGTGTGCAGCGTAACAGCAGCACAGTGATGCGCGTTTGGAAGCAGTGGACGGACGAGTGTCGGACAACTCGGAAATCCGGGAGTGGACCCCGAAATGTGACGTCAGCTCGCGATGATAGACACCTGGTCCGCATGGCGCGGACGGACCGTACAGCTTCCTCTAGACAATTGGCAGCACTGTGGTCAATAGCTACAGGTGTTTCATTGTGTGCTTCATCAATTCGTAGACGTCTGCTGCAGTGTGGACTGCGCGCACGGACTCCTTTATACAGGATCCCCCTAACGCACGACCATCGCCGCCTGCGGCTACAATGGGCCAATCAGCATAGAGACTGGCGTGCTGATTGGCAGCATGTCGTGTTTTCTGACGAATCCCGCTTTAATTTGTGGTACCATGATGGCCGCATTCGTGTCAGACGCTATGCCGGTGAACGCCACCTTCCGGAGTGCATTATCGAACGCCACAGTGGACGAACACCCGGAGTTATGGTCTGGGGCGCCATAGCATATCATAGACGATCTCAATTGCTACGAATTGTGGGCAATCTGAACAGCAACCGGTATATCCGTGAAGTTCTACAGCCCGAAGCTGTTCCCTTCCTTCAAAGCTTGCCAGGCGCTGTATTTCAACAGGACAATGCCCGCCCTCATACTGCTCGGATTGTTAAATCCTTCTTTGCAGCGCAGCAGGTACAGCTTCTTCCTTGGCCTGCGTGTTCCCCGGATATGTCGCCAATTGAACATGTGTGGGATGTCATTGGTCGGCGTCTTGCTCGTGATCCTCGTCCTGTTGCGTCTGCAGACGAACTTTGGGTACGCGTACAAACGATATGGAATGCTCTTCCTCAGTCAGACATTCAAACTTTGTTTGACTCCATGCCACGTCGTGTAGCAGCACTTATTGCGGCGCGTGGTGGCCACACAAAATACTGATTCTGATCTCTTGTTCTTGTTTGTTTGCTTTGAACATTTAATCATTTATTTGTACCACTACCACTCAACTGTGTATTAAATTGCATTCAATTATGATGATTCCTTCTTGGTGTTGCAATTTTCACAAACGTGAGTGTATGTTTATTTCTAAATTATTTTTTGATTTTTCATCGTGCCCTGGAAGAGTTCCAGTATCCTGCAGTTTACCTATTTTATTTAATCAATTTTAAGTTTCGAATAAATTCTGCCTTTAAATCACCAAACAATCTGATGTGGACATCACGTGACTTCCTTGTACAGCCTATTAAATTATGCACATTTCATGCTGTACGTCATTTAAACTTATTTCCTCGAACTATTCTAACTTATTTTGTAGAAACATTAAATACGTTTTGATGCTAGAGAAGTGAAAAATGAGCAATGCCCTCGCCGGGATTCGAGCCATGGACCTCTCGAATACGCGCCGAGAGTGCTGACCACTACACCACGAAGGCATGCTAGCCAAGGTGGAGCGAAACCGAGGGAATACCTTATAAATTAACCAATTTCTCAAAGCAAGGTGAAAATGACATTACAAATTGCAAATTTTGGAATGAAATATTCCGGTCGATTTTTATCGTACAGAATTCAAACTTTTTAAAATTTTATTTTTTTTCTTATATTAAATATAAAACCTTCCTCAGTATAAATGTAGGAATCGGAAGACCACATTATAAAGTTAGATTTCATTTTTTGTCAAAAATGAATTTTTTTTTTTAAATTTGACATTGCCAAACACGAATATTTTTGTCATTTAAAACGTTTCTGTAATTGGAAGTTTATGACTGCGAAGCGATTGCGAAAATAAAGGTGGATAAGGGGTATAGGTATATATATATACTTTTTGTACTGACGATTGCAATAAAAAAGAGAGGTACACAACTAGATGTTATAGCAGACCCATATACAAAATTTTAACGCTCTACGGTAACCTTTCTTGAGTTATGCGAAATACATGCGTACGTCACGGAAAAGTCATTTTGCATCCATTTTACAATTCGTTTCGAATAAAGAGTCGTATATTCTGTCCGTACTCTCAGACGTCACGCAAGAAAATTGTCAAAATGGGTTCGGAAATAGTCAAATGGTATTTCTTTTGAAACCTAATAACTGAAATTTTTAGCGATTGCAATGCTTTCTTTACTTCGTACAAGGAAGTAATTCAGGTTCAAGGCCTTTGCATAACCATTTTGGACCTACTTTATGGAACTTCAGGTTAATCATAATAGACTGACATGAGATGATAGACATGATGACAGACATAATTTATCGAACAGTAATGGTCAATAGCGATGCCACCTCCTTGATTTTGAAGCGTCGGTTTTCCCATTTTCGAAAAAAAATCGCTAGTGGCTCTGCGATAAAAATGTAGCCTCTGTTTTAAATTTCAGTTGCATCTTTATATGATTAATTATAAGAAATAATTTTAACGAGTAAATTTTAAAATTTATTTTACGTGTATTCCAGACTGATAGTAGTATAAGAGAAGAGTAGATATTTTTTATGTGAACAAGCCTGAGAATGAGTAATTCGAATCTTCTACACCCCAGTTAGTTCTGATAAGTCATGTTCTACTTGAAAAGGTTTTTTCCCTCTATTTACGAAAACACAGCGGTTCTGTGAAAGTTTTCGTCAGCCGAAATGGTGTAAAGCAACGAAGCGCTTACCATTAATGTGTATTTGAAAATCCGTTGATTGCTATCAGACGTTCAAACAAGCCTATCAAACCGCGCTCACAATTTAAAGCTAATTTTTAAAGAATTCCAACTTAAAAGAAGACAATTATTTATTAAATGCATAGTCTGTATATGCAACATAGTTTCAGCCGCCAAACAACAGAACAAACATCCTCGGAAACTCAAAGGTGGTCGCAATTACGATCATATAATTGAGTTACTGGAGATATTGTAGCGAGAAATGCAAAGTCTGCGGTGAAGAAAACAAAGAACAAGGATTATCGATTTACATCTGATCATTATTTATATCCGTAAGAACATTATATTTACAGTTTCGATATCTACCCGATTTATGTCGCAATTCGAAATGTGTATGTAATATCTTTCTTTCTTCTAAAGCGAAAAGGGAGAAGTAAGGTTACAAGGTATTTTTTCCGCCTTCTGAGCATGCCTTCAGGTGCGTTGGTGTGCACACTCGGCGCGTATTCGAGAGGTCCAAGGTTTGAGTCCCGGCGAGGGGACTGCTCATTTTTCATGACTCCTGCTTCTCGAAAATATCCTAATGACTCTACACTGGCCTCCGAAGTAAAAATGATAGTGGATGATGATTCTCCACCACCACGATTTGGCCACTGGGTCCCTAATTTCCTGTCGCCCTTTAAAAGGAGAGTGTATAAGATATTTCTCCTGCCTTCTTAGCATGCCTTCGTGATGTAATGTCCATCACGCTCGGCGAGTATTCGAGAGGTCCGAGGTTCCAGTCCCGGCGAGGGCATTGCTCATTTTTTTTTATTCCTGCTTCTAAATAACCTAATGACTCTACAGGGTGATATGCTTACTTGTTAAAAATGACACATTTGTTTCTGCTGTATTGGCAAGTAATCAAAATATTTTATTAAAACTATTTTAACGCTATATGCTATAAAATTAGTCATGACTTTTGGAAATCATTGCGTTAAAAAACTTAAACCCTCGTTTTGCTTTTCACTTTTCTACGTAAAATCAAAATCCTCTTCGGATATTTTTCTTTGTTATTTGAGGTTTTTGATAATAATGAAACTTCGTAGAGCTCAACTTAGTGCATAATCGTTATAGTCGTTAAAACCAAAAGATAAATAACATTGTCGGTATAGCCGTCTAATGGGCTTGCTGTCTTCATTTTTCAAGCCTGAAATAACACCCTGAGAATGTTACTATATACAAAAGCTGTGTATTTTTCACATCATAGTATTGTTTTTAACTTTAAATGTTTTATTCTTAATTTGGTAGATTTTTTGAGGGGTGGAGAGGAGGAAAGCGAATAGGCCTTAGAACATTTTTCTTTATTAAAACTCTTTCTCATAAAATATAATGACGTAGTAAAGTTTCACACAAACCCTCCACTTCAGTAAACCGAAAGATATATGTTTTAATTTGTAGAGTCACTAGGATTATCAATAAGTTAAAAAATACTTTATATGCTTCTCCTTTTAAAGAGCAACATAAGATGAGAAGACTTTCTTACCAAATGCTGGAGTAGATGAATTATTGCCCATCACCTTTTAGTTCGGGCGCCACTTGTAGAGTCTCTTAGAATTTTTCGACGACAGGAAATTGAAGAAATGAGAGATTCGGACTTCCCGATTGCTAGCCGGACGTGCCATTCAGTTGAAATACGAAAACACACGGAAAGGAGGGAGAAAATACTTTATAAATTCTCTAATTTAACAATATGTTGTTCCACCTCCTTTGAAATAAATGAAAAATGTTAAAAATATCCATATGACAAGATTAAAAATGCGTATCATTACAGTCTGAAGTTGCCCAGACGGTATAGTGGTTAGGGGAGCCTACTGCTGTACCGAAGGGCCCGAGTTCGAATCTCAGAGAAGACATGGATGTGTGTAAATGTATAGCGTTAGTGCGGCATGGCGGCACTCTAAATGTGCGGCGAGCCGAAAGTCCTCTTGTATGGACTGGTGGGAGAGGAGAGGAGTGGGAGACTTCTGGATCCCCGGAGTGCTCTCTCTCAAAATTGGGGGTGGAAAATAGAATTTCAGCCGCTCATCGGAGTAGGCTGTGGCAACCATTCTTCCATGTGTTTATAGACGCGACAACTACAAAATTACACCTTACAATCTGAAAATCTCTGTCTGTTATAGAAAATGTGCACAAGCGTCTGGCGTTTTTAGACAAAGTATAAAATATGAGAATTGTTATATACTTAAACTAGGCATTGTATATAATACCTAGGCACTATATAGAATGACAAATGCTCTTTAGGCAAAGTTTGAAAAAAAGGTCATGATAAGTCTATTATTTGAATTCCTCAAAAATACAAATGTTATTTTTGAAAAAATAATGAAACAGTGTCATTAAAAACTTTTTGTTCAAAATAATAAAGCAAAATGAAAGTCGTACGAAACAAAATTTATGCCTTTCTTATTAAAGAAAACAAATTTTCGTATAAAAAATAAGAAATTAAAATTAACCTATTTGTTGGAGCATGGTAGGCTTGAATGACATTTTGAATTCACTTCATTACATGTTTCACAGAAAGACATTTCATAGTTAGCACTTTGCTTTTGCACGTACACTTACAAATCCTTAGTCACTTGCCAACGGCAACTGATCAGAGAGGAATTTTCTGGTCAGAAATGTCTTCAATTCTAAGCAAGTTCTTGAAACATAAAATGAACTGTGATCTCTTGTTTTAAAGTGCTTTCAGATGTTTTAAGTCGGTAGAAACTATATCATATTCATTGGAACAACTGCCAATATATTGCACGAATTATTATACACTATCTATAGCCATTATATATAATATGGATATGTATTTCATACGTTGTCGATTTATCATTTGGCATTCTATAATATTCCTGGGCAATTTGTGAAATGTGTACTCGTTTCATACACTGCCGGCCAGTTTTCGATATATTATAAAAGTCGAAGGTATTCCATAGAATGCCGGATTTCATACTTTGCCGGCAACATGTCACATTTATATCAAGAGTTCTCCAACCGGGAGAAGGATTTGATACTTTCAGATGGATGCAGTCAGCTTTTTATTTACCTGTTTAGTTTTAGTTTGTGAATACAAAAGTCTATTTTTATTCAAGTTTTGGTATTTATCAAAATTTTCTATTCTTTTCCTTATTTAATTTATAAAACTTATAAGACATATTAAAGATATAAAGATAACCTAAATTTATATATATATATAAGAAATATTTAAGAATTTATAAACGAATGATCAATTTGGTCAAAAATAGCGCTTGAAGCTGCTGATTTTAAAACTAAATATAAAGAGAATGTAAGTTTGAAACTGAGTGAAAGTCGTAAAAAAACATTTGTAAGTAGCCTATCAATTTTCCGGAAAGACGATGTAATATGAGTGACAAAGCAAAAATATGGATAGGTTTATATTAACAAATTATTTCAATTTGCTTTGTCACTCATATTACATCGTCTTTCCTGAAAATTGATAGGCTACTACAAATGTTTTTTTACGACTTTCACTAGGTTTCTAACTTGCTTTCTTTACACACACACACACACACACACACACACACACACACACATATATATATATATATATAGTAATTGTGAAAAGGGTGCATGAGACAGAAAAGGTTGAGAACCACTGGTTTAAAAAACCGATTGCATGTTGTGAAGGTATAAGGTATTTCTCCCGCCTTCTTAGCATGCCTTCGTGGTATGCCTTCAGCACGCTCGGCGCGTATTCGAGAGGTTCGTGATTCGAGTCCCGGCGAGGACATTGTTCATTTTTCATCTCTCCTGCTTTCAAAAAATAAACTTCGAACTAAAAACTCCGAACAGAGACTCGAACCACGGACCTCTCGAATACGCGCCGAGCGTGCTGACCAGTACACCACGAAGGCATGCCAAGAATGCGGGAGAAATACCTTATAAATATATATAATATTTATGCATGTTTAAAAACAACTAATCGTTTGAAAAATGCCGAATTATACGTGTGATATAAAGTTACTGTATCGATAAAAATATGGTTTAATGAGATTAATCATTCTTGCTGTGTCATGTTATTTCTAAGCTGCCACTGATATTAACCATTCAATTTTTCATCATGTGATTGTTTCTGAGTTATAAGAACAATCAAGTCAGATTATCGTAGAAAGAGAAGCCTGTTCTTTTATCATATGCCCACCAATCTGCTATTAGTGTAAACAAATTATACGTATCGTTTGTCATTGCGTTGCAGCAGTTTTCTTATATTTTTCAGTCCAGAAATGAGCATTAACTTGATACATAATAATTAACTTGCAATTGGATAACTGTTGCCTTTTCGTCTTCAAACTATAGTGAAGTTTTATTAGGAAAGCTGACTGCTGTATCTGAATAGTTCCTTCTCATTATGCGACACACTTTTTGATGCGGGCAAATTTGCAGGAGCGGCGTATAAAGGCATGATCATAAAGCATATATCATAAAGGCATGATCAGCCGAGGAATAAGAGTTTCTGTTATAGTTATTAATGTGAAATTACGTTCCTATCATGAGCATGATTACTATCCTAACGATCACTCATTGATAGTGGTAAGCTGTTGAGAGATAGGTTAGCTGTCCTTTAAAATAATGACAAAAATTGCTAGTCAAGAAATTCAAATTGTGTATCAACTAAATGCAAGTTCTCAACACAATTTACTGACAACATATATGGTAAATAAATATTCTCTCTGTATCAACTCGCAGTTAAATGAAGTGGTTAGAACTGCAGAACATTCAGCAGGCGTTTAGGGTCTGCATTTCACTTATGAAATTTTCTGTATTAATATTTTTTTTAAATTAAAGATATTCTCTCTTTATTACTGAAACGTTCAGCGGTGAAAGAAAAACACAGACACTGATAATTTTCTATTGATAACACGAGGAGAGTTTTGAATCGCTGCGAAATTTATTTTTCACCCTTACTTAACAATTTTAAGGCAACACTAGATTAATTTATATATATATATATATGCATCTAAAAGAAAGAGAGAAAATGTTAATACTTTATTTTTCAATGTAATCTAATTCTACTTCGATACACTTTTCATGTCTCTTAATGTGCAGCTCTGTGTCGCTGAAAATGTGATCTGAAATTCTGTCTTTAAAATGTTCCATAACTGCTCTTTTTAAGCCATCATCATCATTAAATTTCTTTTTTACGAAGATCAGTTATATGGTTTATCAGATAATATATGGTTTATCAGCTAATATACACTTAAAGCTAAATTTAGGATGTAAGAGAGATGGTAATGCTCTTTAAAAACACATCTCATTACTGCCTTTTTAGCAACGACAACTGAATGCATAAAAGCATTGTCTTGAAGAAGATGAACTTTGCGACTCAATATTCCATGCATTTTCTTTTTAATTTCATTCCGAAATTTATGAAGAAGGCTTGCATAATATTCCCTATTAATGATTGTGTTTCTTTCTTTAAAGCCTATTAAGAGAACACTTCAGGACTTCCAAAAACTGATATCTATTACCTTTTTTGTTGATTGTTGCATCTTTGCTTTTTTTGAAGGTGTCTCACCCGATTTTCTTCTGTCGATTGATTTCCTTTTCCACGGAGAGAATCATAGTATAGTTATTATGGTTTCATCATCCGTTATTGTCGACTGTAAAACATTTCTCTGATTTGCACTTTAAAGTTGCTGCATCTACTAACAGCAAACTTCGTGTTACTGTTTCAGAATTACTGAAAGAAGGCGCGGTGCCCATCTTGCAGAAGTTTTGTTTATGTAGAATATGCAGAACAGGCTTTAAATATATCCAATCTTACTGCTATATCCTTGACGTCTAGTTTTTTGTCACTCACTATTTCGTCCTGCACATGAACAGTATTTTCTGATGTCGGTGCCTCCAATGGTCAACCTTCAAGAAATTATCTTCAGATTCTTGTGCCATGCCAAACTGATTTACGTATTATGTCACTGTGGAATAGAAAGGAGACAAATCACCATGCACGTGGTGATCCAACGTTTGTTTTATTTCCTAAGGTTATAGCCCTCTTTGCTCAAAAATGTAATACCAAAGCGAAATTTTAAATATTTCAGAACGAATTAGCTCATTTCTTTATTCTGTAAACAGTGAAAATTGTTGCAGATGATTTCACTAACGAAACTTTCAAATTTATGCATTTAGTATTGTCACTACATTTCTGCAAGACGAACTTTTTATCAAATAATTTTTGACGTGTGAACCAGGTAGTGTTTGAATTTACCTGTGTAATTACTCTAATTGTAATTTCTGGTATCTTGGCGGGATTTGCTAAACTGCAGAGTTAAATAAATAAATGTCGATGGTGATCCAGATGATTTTTATACATAGTATTATTGAGATCTACTTTTATATGAAGCTGATGTCTTTATCCTGTCCAATAAGGTTTCAAGTGTCTTCTGACCAGGCACAGTTCTTTAATTTTTTTACCCAGGGATCTTTTTATTTATTTTAAAAGTACGCTGTGGTTGTCCCTTGCTAAAATATTGCATTTGCATGAATATTATTTGCGAAAGCCTTCTTGCATAAACACAAAATTTTCTTTGATATTTTTGCTTGTGTATGCTTTGAAGCAATGCTCCAATTTTCCCTAATTCACAGCGTAACAAAACACATCGGATGAAGAAAGAAAAACGCAAATATTTCCAAATTATACCACAGTTTTAAATTCAGTCATCAACCTTTGACAATCATGCGAATAAACGTTTTGCTGACGGTAACTAAAATTTATCTTTTTACTCGATATGGGTATTGCATTTTATGACACTTCTATAATTTATTATAGCAATGCAGTTGTTATTGGCTCATGATAAGAACTTTTACTTCAGTAACAGTGGCTTTTCTGCTTAAAAGAACATTTTTCTTTAAAAACAACATGCTTTTTAAAACTGGTGAGTAATGTGCGTAGCATCTCTGAGACCAACATCGGAGTAAACGAGGTATAAATTATATACAATGCATCATTTCAAGGGCTATTTATTGCAAAGTCATGTAACATAAATGTCTGAAAAAGTACCGAGAATCAGAGCCAAACCCAAGTATGTGATACCAAATCAATAACACAGCAGCTCGTAATCTGATTAATGTGCCTCAGACTTCAGGTTAAGGACTAACGCTCTAGAACTTGCTTTTCTTCTAAATAGAGACTCGTACCATTCCTCACCTGAAGACCTGTCAGAGAGCGCCAAGGGGTGTAGAGTGATCGGGGAGGCAGCGCGTGATTGGATCATTTGCATCGACGATGGGTAATCACGAATTATGGTCCCGCGTTCTTTTGTATTGCCCGAGTGTTGATGTCGTTCGAAAGGGAATTAGTTATAGCAATTTTTTTCATTCTCTCCCTTCTCACAACTTGAGATCGGCGTCTTCGTTTTGCTTTTTCCGGGAATTTCATATTTAATTTCATTCGTTTCCCATTCCATTAGGGAGGAAACGCAAGACCATTAAGTTCCCTTTCCATTGTTCTAGCTCAACTTCAACCGTTGATAATTAATGCCCACGGAAATGAATTCGCTCTCTGCGACACTACCACAGCTGCGAGATCGGGAGGAAGGGGAAAAAAACTAAATAAAAAATTACAGAGAACGAAAAAGAATTCTGTATATGAAGCAGGAGGAAGGGCAGAAAGGGGGGGAACTGTTTGTGGAAAAATGTTCGAATTAATAAATGATTTATTTATGCAAATCACGGATCGTTTTTGATCACCGAACAAATGAGCTTGCAGGAGAGTATTTATGTATTATTGTATTTGTAGAACCAGTGAATCGAAAGGGTGAATAAATATGCATGGGAACTCCTGCAAATTCTTCTGCTCGCTACTATATCCGATAACTTTTTAATATTCCATTGGGGAGTATTTCTTCTTATTGCTGTATTTTTTAAGATACACTGAAACTGCAAGTATCACTCTTCCGGAACGGTGAATAACAGAATAAAAAAAATAGCTCTTGGGACAGTTCCAGGGACTGTGGAAAAGATTCCACACCAAAAAAAATGTGCTAAAAATTTCATGCATATCTCTTGCCCAACCACCGTGAGTTATTATTTAGCAAACGCCAGTCTGCTGTTCATACCTGGTTTATTAATGCTATGAATAAGTCTGCTATTATTTGTCTTTTCTGATATTTTTGATAGCTATACTGTTGGTTTTTCTAAATTCATACTTTTGTATTAACTTAAGTCCGAAGTCCGCAACCAATAAAATGAAAAATTAACATATTTGACAAAAGGAGCAAAATGTAGCCACAAAATGCACATGCATAACAAGTGCACACAGACTGAAACTAACTTGCAGAAAAACATCTTGCTTGTCAATAGTTTTTCAGAATGAAGATGCCAGATTTTGACTAGTGAATAAACGAATATCATCGGAATGATGCCAGATGATGGAAGACAACAAAGCATATCGAAAGAAGTGGTAATCTGAATTAGCTCGGGTTTTAAATATCAATCGTTCTCTCGTTTGGCAGACTATGCAATCAAAGTGAAGCAACTATAATGGCAAAGATCGGTCAGCCCTTGCACATCAGCTTGCTTGCGACAGTTACAGCTTACAGCATCAACAAGAACTATATCTCCGCAAACTGTTTACAAACGGTTTTCACCTGTACGTTGCGGGCAGTTCTATAGCTCCCGTTCTATTGTGCAGATTGACGAAATTCAAATTGCGTTTCTCATGTCTCGAAAGTGCAACTTAGGATGTGTATTAGACTTATATATAGCATTGTTCTAATATAGGTATTTTGACACAAAATCGAACTTTTTCTAAAATGGCATGCCAATTTTTTTCCATATTTGGATTCTAGGACTCAAATTATGACAAACTGCTAAGTTTTGTAAAAATGGCACAAGTAATTTTTAAAAAATTAGCTCTCAAATGTAGCTCCTTAATGTTAATTGAATTTGATATATATTTGTTAATATCTCTTTTTTATTATTATTAAACTTACTTGATTCCTTCTTCCAGAATTCGAAATTCAGGCTTAATCCAAATATAATTCGCGCATTTATATGATTCATTTTTAAAATTTGTATTTTTAAATATTTTTTATAATTTTTTCCGAAAAAAACTTTTGTGTTCTAACATATGAAATTTGTAACATCCTCTTAAAGTAGATGTGTTTCTAGGCACACCTGCAAAATTTAGAGTTTTTTTATTTAAAATTTTCTAAGATGTACATGAATTTACATACTGGCGCGTTTTGAAATTTGGCATATTCGTTATAAGCGATAAGAATGCCAAATGTGGTTTACGCACTTTGTTAAAATTATTTGAAAGTATGAACAAAGACTTTTCTTCCGTTCGTCTGCAATGATAAAAAGGAAAGGAAAATAGGTTGCTATTAATTAAGAAGTTCATCAAATGATTTATTCTTGGTGCAAACTGAACAAAATTACGCCAAGATAAATTGTTGAATTCCTCCGTCAATTTCTCACCAAATTTTACAAAATTTAATATTTAGGCATAATTTGAGTCGTAGAATTGAAATATGGAAACAAAATTGGCATGTCATTTCAGAAAAAGTCCGATTTTGTGTCAAAATACCTATGTTAGAATGATGCTATGTATAAATCTAATACATAGATTTTGTGTCAAAATACCTATGTTAGAAAATTACTATATATATATATATATATATAATATATCCTAAGTCGCGCTTTCGAGACATGAAAAGCGCAATTTGAATTTCGAGAATCGGCGCAGAAGAATAAGTCTGCTTTGTGAATGAGAACAATACGTACCTTCTTTTGGGTATTCGTTTGGAGTCTTCTTTCCATGTAGAAGTAATGACTGACGGTTTTTCCCATTTCATTTAATAATTATGTGTTGCGGTTAGAAATTTTCATAACATGCATTTCATAAAGTTTTCGAATAACGGAATAGGAATGGAGAGTGAGAAACATAGCCTTCAATCCACATCCTGTTTACATGGGACATTTTGAGAAGAAATAAACTTAAAAGTGACAGACGATATTTCTCATTTCAGTTCCAAATAATAAACCAAATACTAAGCTAGTACCAGAAATTTTTATTCCAAAACATTTGCTTTTTTTTTCAATTCTTTATCGAAATTGTTCTAAAAATATGTGAACAACCCCCTCCCTTCCTGTATTCAGACGCGGGCGTCAAAAAATATTTCAGGACTGATGTATTTCATACCATGAGGAATGAACTTATTAAGTAATCTGTGAGGTACGTAATAGAATTCTGAAATATTCTTCTTGTATACATTTCTGCTATATTTATTATAGTTATTGCGCTATAATCTTTCGAATTCTCTCCCCGAAATGAATTTTGAATTCCCCTGGTGATTTATGCAACAGATAGTTTGGCACTATAATAATATATTTAATTATTAGCCCAAAAGGCAACTTGTCCAGAAATGCTATCAATTTCGTTTTCGCATTTTGCGTTGGTTCACTGCAAACGGCATTTCACTTTTCAAATTTTTGCCACCAAATATTAGAGACCCGCATTATATTTCAAGAAATTAAATAATGAAGAATCTGCATGAGTGTAATTATGTTTCTCTCCCTGTGAAAAAACAACGGTACTTAGAGCCATCAAATTTTGAATAGCATAGTCCTCCACTCGAATATGAGTATCTGGAAGCCCAAATTTGGAAGTTGATTTATTATCTATTTCATATTTTGTGACAGTTTAACGAATTTTCGATTAACAACCTTAACGATTTCAAAGCGAGCACGGGGGGGGTATTTATTTTTAGCGCGTGAGGCTGTGTGTCGGAAATTCTAAAGATATGCTCATTTTAAAATTATTTCGCAATATTGCGGTTGAACTGAATTTTATGGTCTAATTGCGAATAACATGATATTTACTAAATAAAGTAACACACAAAACGTTAAAAAACAGATATTTTTTTTAATATTTATTATTCTCTTTAATATGAAATAATCCAATTAGTTTTGAACTGCGAATAGCTAAAATACGCTTGGCTATGAATATGTTACGAATCTCATCCAATTCTTCAATAATTTTTCGAGAATAAAGATTTACATAGCATGAATCCATCGGCAAAACATATAATTTGAATCACGGAGTCAGAATTTTCTTCCTAACCCAAAAATATTTACAGACTCCTCTACGTTGGCGAAAATCTTCTCCTGCAACCGAACATCTCTCATCTGCGAAGCGAGCGCTGCAATAAAACATCGAACCCCCTGAGTCACGTACTGTTCCTCAGAAGTCGAGATGTTTTATCTATGGATATTTTAGAATCCATGGAGGCAAGGCGATGTACTGAAAGGGGTCAGGAGAAGGGGTCGGGACCCGGGAAAGGAACACTTTCTCCAATGTGACGCTGTCAGCGAAGGTTAAATTCAGTCAAAGCTTCCGTAAAAAATGGGAGAGACGGTAAAAGATTTCTTTTTTCTTGTTGTTAATGCTTCTGCGGCTCTTACGGAATTTTTCACCAGAATCACCTGCAGTATAGCGTCTGCTTATTTTTTGTTTTGAAAGAATTCTTTTGCCTTTCGGTTTATCTATTAAACATCTGAAAATTTAACAGTACATATTCTGCTGTGCCATTTTTCATTTCCATCGCTAGAACAAGACAAAACATGAGACAGTATATCAGCAACTGTTCTTAATGCGTTCACAGCGACGCATATTTTAACTGACTTCTCTTCGTGGTCATCGGATTACTTTTGTATTATAAAGAACAATGGAACTGTTAACTGTATCACAGAAATAAGTAATAAAACAAAATTGACATTTGACGTATTTATTTCATTCGTGATTTGCAGAATTTTGATCACTACGGTGTGTAGACAAGTGAAATGTATTAAAAGTTGCTCTGACATATGAAACATAAACAGTGTTTCCCACGGGTGGTCGTCAATGACTTGAACTTGTTAAGCGATGTAATGAAAGGTGTATCTTAGGGAATGGTGTATAATGATGCTTGATATAAAAATCGTTATCCTTTCTGCGATGTCGTTTGTCATGTAAGGTTTCCGTTATATGGAACGCTGGTGATGTTATAGAGTATTTTCCCCCTCCTTTCTGTTTGCCTTCGTGGTGTAACGTAGCACACTAGGCGCGTATTCGAGAGGTCCAGGTTCGAGTCCCGGCGAGGGCATTGCATATTTTTCATGTCTCCTGCTTCAAAATAACCTAATGTCTCTACAGTGGCACCCGAACTAAAAGGTGGTGGATGATCGTACTTCAAGACCTAAATTTGGCAACTAGGTCCTCTAATTCCCATTATCCTTTAAAAGCAGGAGCATATGAGGTATTTTCTCCGTCCTTTCTGCATGCCTTTGCGGTATAATGGTAGCACACTTGGTGCTTATTCGAGAGGTTCAGGTTCGAGTCCCGGCGAGGTATTGCACATTTTTCATGTCTCCTGCTTCAAAATAACCTAATATCTCTACAGTGTATTGTGCAATAAAACAGTTAAGGCGTTTTAAGTACACTATATCCTCTGTCTAGAGCAGTTCCATTAAAGAATCGTAAGTCAAAATAACTATGAAATCTTTATTTAACAAATAAGAGTTTAAGTAGAATAAAAATCAAGTTAACTGTCTTCAAAGACATTTAAAATTGAAGTTGCGGAAAAAGAGCTTATTTATTCTTAAGTTTTAAATATATTCATGCTTACCTATTACGCAATAATTGGAGGAGTATACAACAAGACGGAAGGTAACATTCAAATAATGAAAAAAAACTTAGTGACTGGTACTCTAGCTCAGGTACAAGGCAGTTGGTGAACCCTCTGTTGCTAATATACAGCGTGGTCCACATTCAGTTTCCGCTTTCCAGTTTTATTATGCAAAAGCCGCACTAATTTATTCTAACACTGCCCCTATTTTGCTAATGAAACTCATACCAATTGTAATTGATTCCTGCAAAATTGAGATTTAGCTTTAGGAATTGGTTTAGTCATAATATTTCCAACCATTTGCTCGTTTGAAAGATAATACAATTTTACAATGCTTTTGTTATACAAGTCTATGAGGAAAGTTTTTGTCAATGTGTTTTGTAATCGTTTTAGATTTTAAAAGTTTTATTGTTGATTGATTACCTTCAAAAACTTTTATCCGTAAAGTGTGGGTAGATTAAAATCTTCTGTTAGTATTAACAGGCACAATAATTTTTGCTTAATTTGCGGTACTGCAACATATTCAAGTTCTGCTGAAAATAAAGGGACACATATTTGTTTCCTTGAAAAACACGAAGTACAATTTCTGCTTAAAAAATATTACACTCTCTGATGTGAATTTTATGTCTTCAGTATCTTGTTATCGGTTAGCAGTTGAATAAACTGAAAGATCAAATTCTTTACTCCACGAAATATATAGAAAGAGATGCTTTGTTGTGTTAAAATATCTAATGATTCTTTTTACAGCATTCCAGTCCTTCTGATGTGGGTTGTTACATCTTCTGCTAAGTATGTGAATTGAATCTGTGATAGCTGGTCTCGTGATAGACAATTTATACAAAAGATTTCCAATAGTTCCTCGAAATTTATTATTTGATTGTAGAAGATTTTTCCCCTTGTTTAGACTATAATAATTTGTTTCCATTGATGTACTAGTAGGTCTTGCTTCTTCAAGTTGAAGCTGCTTAGCAAATTGTTCTATTTAATTTTCCTCAGGTAAGAGGTAACGTCCATCTTCCTTTTGATTTATTTCAATGGTTAAAAATTTAGATTGATAGCCTTTATTTAAATTATTTGATAGCCTTTATTTAAATTATTTGATAGCCTTTATTTAAATTATTTGATAGCCTTTATTTAAATAGCTAATTACTTGAAGAATGAATCCTTTTTCTTTAGAACTTATAAGAATATCATCGACATATACAATTATTATATTAATTCTTTTATCACGATCCTCTTTTGTGAAAAGACACGAATCTACTTTATTTTAATTGAACCTAATATTCTTCAGTGTATTTTCAGTTTCTGCATTTCAGCACCTAGCTGCTAGTTTGAAACCAAAAATCGACTTTGTAAATTAAAGAAATTTACAAACTTTCTTTATTTCTTCCGGAACTGCGAAACCTTCTGGATGTTCAATGAATAAATATTTCTTCATTTAACTTCTCTACAGAAATGTTGTTTTAACATCTAGTTAATGAATGTTTGCATTATTATATGCTGCCAATGCTAAGAAAACTCTTAACTGAAGTGTGTTTCACTACTGACGAAGGTGTTTCATTATAATCATTTCCGTATTTTTGAGTAAAACCTTTGGATACTAATCTTACTTTGTAATTTCTCTTCGTACCAGTTTCATCGTGTTTGGTTTTAAACATCCATGTGGTGCCTGCTGCATGCTTTCCTGGTGATAAATCTGTAAGTTGATTGGTATCATTCTTTTTTAGAGAGCTTATTTCTTCTATTGCCTTGATCCAAGCTTCATGATCTCGTTTTGGTAGGCTTAGAATTTCTTCAAATCTTTCTGGATCTTTATTTCCAATAACGTTGATCCTTCGTCTTCTGTTTTCTAGGAGAATTCGATGAGCACCTTTAGTTGTTCTAGAAACCCTTCTTTCTATATTTTCTTCTTCCAATTTAATTAATTCTTCAGCTCCTTTTGATTTCTGTGTAAAATCATCGCCAATAATTGTTTCTTCATTATTTTCTTCAACATTTTGCGAGATACCAAAAGGAATTAAGTTTGGATCTTTAGTATTATTTTTGGAATGTTTGTCAGATATAAAGGTGTTCTCAGAACATTTAACAATTCTACTTATATTATTTTCCTACCACCTGTATAAATCTTGTACGCTTTTATATTTTGTAGATTGTATTCTGACGAAGCCCGGTGGAGCAGTGGCTAACGCGTTGCGCAACAGCACTACAGGTCCGGGTTTCGATCCTCGGGCTGGGCAAGTTTGACTCTACTTTTCATTCCTTGAGGGAGTCGATAAAATGAGTACCAAGTTCGCTTGGGGACTAAACACTGGGGGTCCTGCGACAAGCTGACGACTTGGCCAGGCAAAGATGCACAAGCACCCCGGAACCCATGGTCTAGAAAACAGCTATCAGGACACTGTCGGTCATGGCTCTCTAAAGGTGATTTGTGCCGCCGAGTTTAGTTTAGAGTTTTAGATTGTATTCTACGAATATTCCTTCTTGCGCTTTGTCGTCGAATTTTTATCGCTTTTGTTTGTTCACAAAAAAATATGCTTCAGCCAAATACTCGTAAGTTACTTAAAATTGGCTATCTACCATTTCATAAATCAAACTATATTTTATCCGAAGCTTTAGCTATTTTGAAGATATGCGGCAGTAGCTGCTGCTTCAACTCTGAAACCCTTTGGTAATGTTGAATTTATTCGCATTGCTTGTGTCATTTCTGCTAAAGAACGATTTTTCCTTTCTATGACACCAATCTGTCTTGACAATAAGGAACCGAAATTTGGTGAAAAATACCAAGTTTCTTTAAGTAATTTTCAACAGTTTCATTACAGTATTCTGTACCATTTCCAGATCTGGAAACTTTTATTTTCTTCCTAAATTTATTTGTTGTCGATGCAGCGTACTGTTTATCTAAACTTCATACTTTGAAGAGTAAAATAAATTTGCGTATAACGCAAATATTCATCAATGAAAGTTACGTAATATTGTCCTCCCATCCGAAGCTGCTAACTTCCAATGGCTCATACATGTCCGTGTGTATTTAAATCTCATGGATTCTTATACCTAAAATCCTTTTTTTGATTGTTTTGCTTTTATACGAGTTGAATATTCAACACTATGAGTGCAGTTGCTAATTCTGATGCCATCTGCCAGCTAATTTTTCTGAAGTGTTTTTAATTTCATCTATATTTCTGTGGCCTAACCGTTGATGCCATTTTAGTATGTAGTTTGTATTAGAACATGAAATTGTATTAGCTAAATAGCTTTCTTGCTGACTGAGCTTATGGTTCACTTATAAACCACTTATAAACCTTGCTGAGCATTATCAAGAGCTATAAGTACATTTTTTGGCTTAATGGTACACTTATTACCATAAAATATAACAATACAACCTTTATTCTTATTTGATTGAACGAAAAGTAAGTTACTATCTAAAGCAGGTACATACAGTATATTTTCCAAATTTGTTTGAGTAATCTGACCATTTGAATTTCTGAATTTTGAAATAGCATTCGTCAACCCCGCAACAATTTAAATTAACATCACGTGCTACAGTTACTGTTTGGTTATTTGAGTTATTAACTGAGAGGAAAAGCTCATATCACTTGCCATACAATTTGAAGCTTCTGAGTCAATAACTCATTCTTTGGCGTTTGTGAGTTATGTTCATGTTTTACTATTAGAACTTGATTAAATTGAACTTCAGAATTCACAGATTCAATACTTTTCTTTAGATATTTTACTTTAACTTTCTATATTTCCCGTGTTTGCTATTACTTTTAAAATTTAGAGAACGTTTTCTCGGAAGTTCTAGCATTATGCTTTGAATGAAAACAGTCAGATCTTGTATGATTATTTCTGTTATTGTGTAACATTGCGCTTTGATTTGTAGAGGCATTAGGATTTTTGATGCAAGAAAGGTGGAAAATGAGGTTATTTCGAAGCAAGAGTCTCGAAAAATGAGCAATGCCCTCGCCGGGACTCGAACCACGAACTTCTGGAATACGCGTCTCGAGCGTGCTGACCACTACACCACGAAGGCATGCGAAGAAGGCGGGAGAAATACCTTATATACTCCCCCTTTTAAAGGGTGACTGCGGTTTTGGGGACCGAATCGCCAAATTCTGGTGTGGAGAATCATCATCCACCTCCCTTTTTAGTTCTGGCGCCACTGTAGAGACATTAGGTTATTTCGAAGCAGGTGTCATGAAAAATGAGCAATACCCTCGCCGGGACTCGATCCACAGACCTTTCTAATACGCGTAGAGCCACTACACCACTACACCACTACACCGCGAAGGCATGCGAAGAAGGCGGAAAAAATACCTTATGGATTTATCTTTGTTTTTTACCTCCTAAAGCAACTGAATCATATTTTTAAGCTTGCTTAATTTCTACACGTCTACAACACACATCTATTAGTTTATTTTTAACATATTCTAGCGACAATTCAGCATCTGATTTATTTTCTATCGTGGTTATTAATGAGTTGTAAGAATTTTGTAAAAAACAAAGTAAAATTGGTATTAAGATATTTTTCTTAGTGTCTGCACCTATACTACTACGCAGCTTTTCAGCCAATTCTAATATTACTTTGATGCGTTACTGCATTGTAGAACTTTCGTCATAACTTCGAATATAATTTTCGAAGAAGAAATAATTAATTTGTTACATTTACACGTTCGTGAATAGATTTTAACTTCTGCCATACATCTTTAGCAAATTAGTTGTATGAAACATGAATAATTTGCTAATCCAAAATGTTACGCATATTAGAGCTTTAGCTGTACGATCGCTTTCTAATCAGGTATCATAATTAGCTTCTGATTTTTATTCGAACATAACGGCATCTAAACCTTCTTTTATTAGAACTTGTGTTATTTTAAATATATAAACTGAATAGTTTTCATTTGTTAAAGTTTTTTATGTAAATTAATTATTTTAGATAGGCATTATTACGCGTTACAATTATATTTATACCTTGTAATTAGTATTTTCTGCACAAAGAAAACGTTTTAATACTTTATATATGTGGAATCCTACAACAATATGCTTTTAAAATTTCAGTTTTTAGGAGCATTTTCAAAAGCAGTTTTCTCAAACTTATTAACTAAATTCTGTCCCATAATCAATGATGTGTTCTGCATTAACACAGCTAAGTAGTTTTGAATTCACTATATTCTCTGTCTAGCGCAGTTTCATTAAAGAATCATAAGTCAAAACAACTATGAAATCTTTATTTAACAGGTAAGAGATGTTACCATGTGTCTGGCGCAGATAACCTTGACAGGTTTTGTGCCAAAATTACAAAAATCCAATCCAATCCAACAGGTAAGAGAGTTTGACTTAAGTAGAATAAAAATTAAATTCACGGGCCTTTAAAATTGAAGACGTTGAAAACGAACTTACGTAGACTTATTCATTAGTCATAAATATCTTCAGGCTTACCTATTACGTAATAACTGAAGGAGTATATAACATGGCTGAAAGAAAAAAAAAACGTAGGGTCTGATAATCTGGCTCACGTACGAGGCATAGAGTGAATCCTCTCTCGCCAATATATAGCTTGGCGCATGTTCGGTTTCTGCATTCCAGTTTCATTATGCAAAAGGGACACTAATTTATTCCAACAGATGGGGGAGTACCTTAATCCTTTCCGGAGCCTGATCCGAAATCAGAAAACATCATAAAAAAACCTTCAATATTCAGTCTTACAGTTTTTAGCTCAATTTAACGAGTCTTCCCAGTCTTCTACTGAGGTAAATGCTGTCTTTTATCTTTCTTCCATGTCTGTATATAATATATATATAAATTCTGTAATTTTTGACACGCGCCAAATTGGCTACTTTTGTATGTTTGTAAATAAGCTTTACAAAATTTTTTAAAGGTTACTGTGTAGTCTTTGTTTTTAAGTCTTATGGCAGACGCGTTGGGAAAAGAAGCGATAAGAATTGAGACCTACGGTATTATGCAGATTTTTATCTTTGATTATCTGTTTAAAATATTTTAGTTTTTGTCGCAATTATTGTCACTTGACGAAACGCGTAATGGAGTTTACCTATGTACGAGCAATTGTGCTTTTCCCCTGACGAGTCCACTAAAGCTCGACATAGGCTAAATTTCCATTTACTGCTATTTTTGTATTTTTGCTGGTTTTTTAATTTTAATTGTGTTTGTACTTTAATGTTTTTTACGTGTAGCAATTTTTAAAGTTGATTTTCTTAAATACCAGCATTTTTTTTATTTGTTTTTTTATGCGTTTTTCTATTGAGTAATTAATTTGTTAAAATGTTTTACCTTTGTTGTGAGTATCAAATTTACTTTTATGCGATTGCCTTTAGAATTTTTCTCTTTTTGCTAGGAACAAATCTATCATTTACTTTTGGGCGATTACTTTTAGAATTTACTTCCTTTATTTGGCTTTGATCCTAATTTTGCAGCTCAATGCGCAAAATATTTGACCTATAGGTCACTTGTTTATCTACTATTTCCTTTAACTTTATATATATATATATATATTGGGAAGGAAGTTCTAAGTTTGACGAAAGCGATCTTCCTTGTCTTCAGGATGGTCTCGAAATAGCATATTATTCTGTCATTGATCAGGTTAGTCAATCTGTTAATCTTAACTTATTGAAATATTCCCAATCAGCTGTGACCTGGATCTGTTTCTGTTTTTATGTAAATAATTTTCACTTTTGATAGCGCTTGTGACTCTTCATCGGTAATATAATGTCCTCCTCCACTGGACACTTGGTCATTAATCAAATGTCGGGAGTGGTCGAATCCGTTGGACATTAAACCATCTGGTCACCAAAAACATTAATCAAGGTGCATTGCAGGAAGTAAACCAAGAGAGATGTGATCGTGAGAAGAGATAGTAAACAACTACAAACATCCATGCCTTCTTGGGTATTCGAAACCGGGCTCAACGATATGGCAGCTAACAGCGCTAATTATAATACCGAGCACTCAAATCCTTTTTTTTTTTTTTCGTTAATCCGTCGTTAAAGCGAAAATGTTTAGCCTGGTACTTAATATGTGACGAACTTTGTGTACAGTTCGTAATTCAGGGCCGATAGCGTTATACGGGACTTTTCCGGGTTCCATGCATGCATTCGTTATGTGGAATGTTTTATGTATGAGATGTTCATGAGGCGAAGACAACTGTCACAAATGTTTTTGAGGCTGCTTTTAATTTTTGTATTTACAATTAATATATTAATTAAATGCGTGGGTCTTTATTCCAATAGTGGTAGTAATCAAATAAAAGTACGTATCCACAAATACATGTGTTTAAATATAAATATATTTTGATTTGTATTTTACGTATTCATTATTACCTAATCTTTGAAATATTACGAAGTAGCAATAGACTAGTTTCACAAACTTTTTTATTTTTCTCGTTTTTATTATGTATGTACTTCACATATACACATATATTCATAAGGTGTTTTTATATACTTGTTGGTGGATATATGCTATGCATATTTGTTTCTAAATATGTGACGTTTCTCCAAATAATTTTAATTCCTCTTAAATATCTGCATTTGAAAGATGAGCTATAGATTTTCTGGCATACAGAGGGGTAAAATTATCAAAAAATTTCAACTAAAAATTGCTGGCCTTCAAAGTAATCTTGACTCAGTGGATTTGATTTGATTTGATTTACTGGATTACGGCAAAGCCTCGAGAGCTGTCTGCCTGAGAAGAGGGATACCTTCGTGGAGGACTTCGCAATGTAAACTGGCTTGTATACACGTTACACATGGAGAAACCACGAAAACGCTCATGCAGCCAGCCCGTTCACGGGATTCGAACCTCAGGCCGAATTACCCGTGTTTAGCAACTTAACCACTCGTCTGCTGGTGGGCCTGATTGAGTGGAAGACTTTGAAGGTTGGAGCAACCGTGTGAGTTTAATCAAAATGTACGAAAAAGTGGGCTGGCTGCACAAGCGTTTATTGTGCTTGCGGATTAGTATTTCATCTTCATACGTCACACTTATTTGACATGTGTACTGGTGTGCGAATCTTGTATCCGTTAGAACGTTTGATTTGAATCTTTATTGTTGGATACAAGTTGATATGTGAACATTTAGTTCTATATCTTTCTCCTTCAAGTACTTGAGCTACTGAAGCCCCGCAATTAACGTGACTAGTATTTGACTTGTTTTAGCAAACGCTTTAGTTAAGTTTTACCTCTTTTGTGTATTAGAGCAGTTTATTTATACTTAATTTATGTAGGAATTTCGTTTGAGAAGAAGGATTAATTAAATGCTAATTGAGTTAATGATTTAGCCTCACAATCTTTCTTATAAAATATATTTTTTACTTGTTATAAAAAAATAAATTGAAGTTTTTTGGGGGGCGGGAGGGGTTGATTCCTTTAGTTTAAACTGGATATATACGTATGAAGAATAAGAGAGCCCATAAATTTGAATAAAAATAACATTTCCATTTTACAGCGCACGTTCTTAAAGCTTTCATAAAACTCTCGAAGATTTCCAAATCTGCGAATTGTCAAAAAATTCTTTTGTCAACTTTTGCCTCTCCTTGGTTATCTCTCTTTATAAAGAAGGTTGCCGCATTCTTATCCTCCTCAATCGAGTTCATCCGACAAAGCGTTTGGAAAGGGTTGAGGGGGCTGTGTCTCTGACTCTTCAGGTCTCGCTTACGCTAAAATTCGTGCTTAAAACCACCCACCTAGCACTCGCTCTACCGCAGTCAGGGCTTTTACTTGCCTTTTTTGTTGCCGCCCGCCTCCTGTGACGTCACGCCCTGGAAGTCACGTTCTTCCAAGTTCCTGGCATCGTGGAAGAGAAGGATGGAATCTCTGGCTTTGGTGATGGGACTAGGTAATTGTGCGTAGCCAGCCTGGATGGAGCGGTTTTAGCCTCAGGCAAGAGATTATTTGGCTCCTCCACACCGAAAGTTTATCCCATCGGATTGCGTGCTTTATCTTCTTGCTGGAGAAGGCTCGACTCTCTTCCCCCTCCCCGGAAGTGAGAGAGATGGTGTGGAGTGGGGATGCTTCAGTAGCGGACTCTCGATGTGGAAAGAATCGCAAAAGTTTTCTAGGACGAGAGGAAAAATCCTAAACAGGCCTTTCGGGTATTTTGTTGCGGACTAGTATCTATCTCTCCTTGCTGTACGGTCCTCTTATTGGTTATCTCTTGGAATTCGCATTCAATGCTTTCTGGCATTCTGATTCATGCCTCTTATTCAAGCACAGTTTGGATAAGATTATGCAGACCATGATCAACTCAATCTTCTTCAGATTTTGTAAAATTTGCCCTGAGAAGCTGAAGCTCTGAGACTACGATATGAAGAAAAATGCTTATTCTTTCATTAATTTGCCATTACTATGTTGCCACCTGAGTGGACCTGAATTCCAAGCTCATTTTGTGTTGTCATTTATACTAACGAATGAAACCGAAAAAATATCTTTTAAGTGCGCTTGAGGAAAAAGTAATAACATATTCTCTCTTTGCTTAGATCACTTCGAGCTTGTTTACAAAAAAGCTATTTTCAACTTCCTTAATTTCTTAATGTTCGTCAGATGCCTAGCACAATCACTTAACGCAATATTTTAGTGCAGCTGGGTTCAAACTTGATTAGCCCCCCCCCACAAAAAAACAAAACAATTTCGCGACCCCAGTCACAGTTTTGACCCTTAGTTATATAGCATAAGTTCAGTTTTCGTATGATTTTTTTCCACCTTGCGACCTCATTGTAAACATCACTGCTTTAGTGTCATCTTTCGCGTCACTTGTAACATTGTTTATATTGGAATGTTACTTAAATTGCTACTGGAAGGTGCTTAGAAATGCGTAAAATTAAGGACGTACATTGTCTTTCCCTGAAATATCTCGTTTTGAAATTTAAGATTATTTTCGAACTTCGTAATAAGTTAATATGTACAACTATTACTGCACTAAAGTTTCAAAGGCTCTTGCGATTTTTTTAGTTTTTTGCTTAGTTTGTAGCTACGTAACAACTTTTTAAACATGTCCGTTTGTTTTTTGTTTGAACATAGGAAAGAAGACAAAGGTTATTTGGAAAACTTGCTCCTATTCGTATAGCGCATGGAAATAACTGCGAAAATGCTCATGAAGCCAAATCATTGGCTAGAATCTGACCCTAACAGTGCCCAGGTGTCTTAATCACCGAGTCTCTAATGAACCACTACTTTTAAAATAAAAGGCTACAGATATCTGAGTTATTAGGAAATTATTAAATTAGTTATTATTAAATTGTTTTTGAATTGACTTGTAGATTCATTTGGATTTTTGATGCTGGAGATGTGAAAAATATACAATTATTCGCAGAACCCCGAACCTCCCGAATACGTGTGCATGTGCTTTCAGTTATACCACGAAGCCATGATCACAGAGAAAATACCTTATAAATTTATTTTTAAGTTGTAGGTGATCAAGACGTTGTCATTTGTCTGTCAGTTGCCTTTTGCGTTCTAATGATTTGCTTCTTATATTTCTGTTGTGTCTGTAATTTTAATTAAGAATGAATTATTCCCATTTATTAATTAATGCTGCCTGTTTTTCTCCATCACGAGCATTTTAATGACTATTCTATAACCAAACGTACCAAAGTTTGGATAAAAGTAAATGTTAAAAAAAGCGCTCATCAAAACGTTTCGACAGCTTAATTGTTATTATACTGTGGCAAAGTACAGTTTTGAGGTAAACTGTAAGCAAATCTCTGCAAACTTTGCTTCGTTGTACTTCATATGAAATACCCCGTCATAGTCAAAAGCATGACTTATTTGTTAAAGGGGATTTTACTTATTTATGGCTTGCATATTTTATGTGACTCACTAACTCAGTTCACTCTGAAATGTAAAGTAGAATGCGTAAGTGAATAATAATATGTAAATTATTTATTTAACTATCGTACACCGTGGATTTTAGAAACTTAAAAATGAGTGTCTTCTACTAGCATCTATTTACTTCTTGTCACGGTGATAGATAAAGTGTTTAATTAAAAGTTGGTCACTGATGGTAAATATTGTTACGGATTTCATATTTATTTGGCTATTTATTTAGAATTGTAATTAAAATACTTTTTTATTTCACCGTGCAACGCAGACGATTTTTGAAGAGAAAGCTACGTCGAAAAAAAAAATAAAAGAGCGCGTGCATTAATTGCTTAATAAATAAATATCTCGTAATTACTGTTGCCATCCAGAAACATCTAGAAAAATCGAGATTGTTCTACTGATAATTAAAAAGCTTATAAAAGCCGAATTTAAACACCTCATCTCAGTTGTTGTTATTGTAGTTGTAGCTGTAAAAAGCGAACTGTTTGTTTACTGTAGCGATTTCGCTGTGCGATAGAATTATTTTGTCTGTTTAGAATTGAGTTTTTGCTAAACGGTTGAGATATTGTGATATTGTGCGAATATCTTTAAAGAAATACTTTAGCATTTTGATTTATTTGTTGTGGAAAGAATAAATTTTGTTAACTTTTCAACGACTTGTGCATTTAATATATAACGAACCCGTATGCACGTAACAATATGTTAATGGAATTAACATTAGTTTAAAAAATTCATTATTAAAATTATGTAATTCATTATTCATTATTCATTAAAAAATTCATTATTCATCTCGTGTTTGCTCTATCATTAGATGTTTAACAACTGAATAGACTGCATAGATTATAATTTCTTCAAAAGAGAATCTGAAAAACTTCATATATATTTTTTACTTTTCGGCCATAAAAAGTGTTTTCTTTTTTTAAAAAAAAATGCTTTGAAAATTTAAAAATGAAATAATCTTTAATTGTTTATAAAAATAGTTGAATACCACCTGTCGAAATTTTCACCAATAATACTTTGAATAATCTTAATCGTATGAAGATGAATAACCACTCCATTTTTGAAAACTTATTTGTCGCTAAGAAACATTTTTCCATTGACTTTTATTTTCACTTATAAATTTTTAAATTATCTTTGTTTTTAATAAAAAATTTTACTTTATCAAAATTATCCTAATCTGAAAATTTCTTTTATTTCATTTATTACGACCAACTTTTCGCGAGGCATTTGCGCAAACAACTTTGAAACATCTGTATTGTTCAATGAAACGCTATAAAAAATAGTAGTTGCTATAACTATAGCTGCAAAACTTACCGAAAATTTTTCGGCAAAAATAAAACTTTTGGATTGTATTCGTTGAAAATTAATCTGTTACAATTTATTTTAGTTTGATATACGAATGCCAACAAAACAAAGTTTATACAATGTAGGGTGATAAAGGATTATTTTAAAAATCAATGAAAATAAACCCGGAAACCGAATATAAAACAGAGTCAGTTTTTCAAATCATCCATCTTTTCACATGTCGTTGCCATATTTGCGCATTCTACAGAAACTTTAAAATTAATGACAACATTTTTCGAGTAAATCACTGGTAAAGTTTCTGGATAAAAATGAATGGACTTTTTGCTTTTCTGTTTTTAGACCAAAGGGCGTTAGCCCACAAGGGTTATTAATTTCGTTTTGGCATTTTGCGTCGAAAACTTTAAAAGTCTGAATCACTTTTCAAATTGTTGCTACCAAATATTATCGCTCTGTATTATATTTAAAGAAATTCAATGATGAAGAATCTGCACGAATGTATGTATGTTTCTGGCAATGTGACAACACAAACAATAGTACCTAAGCCATCCAATTTTGAATGACGTAATCCTCCACCGAATATGGGCATCTGGAAGCCCTCATTTGGAATTTGTTTTATTATCTACTTCATATTTCTTCAGACATTAAAGAATTTTTTATTAACAAACTCAACGATTTCAAAGCGAGGAATAGCAATACTGTACGAAAAAAAAACGTTTTTATCTCCAGCGCGAGAGAATGTGTATCGGAAATTCTAAAAATATGCTCTTTTTAAATTATTTTGCGATCTTGCTATTGAATTGAATTTTATAGTTTGAGTGCTGCGATACAATATATTTAATAAATAAAGGTAACACACAAAAGGTTAAAAAAAGCCTCTTTGGGCGTAATATAAAATCTGAGAGCTTTCAGATTTTTTTAAATATTCTTTTTTAAATAACGTTTTGTTTAACCTGAGGGTTTTTTTTTTCAGTAAATTCTCATGGCGCCTAATTCAGTAGTAGGCTGCTATTTGGAATTAAAGCACTATGTAAAACACGAGTGTTCGAAGCCATATTTATAATACAAATAACTTATGGTGCAAGGATAAATAGAGGGTATACAGAACATAAAGAAATCAATATCTCGTGTTTCTACAGGGCGGCAATAACTGCCTTTGTACGTTTCAGCGTAGATAGAAAAATTCATTGAATGTCTG
>KK116564.1:388322-402026 GCA_000611955.2 Stegodyphus mimosarum
CGACATTGCCAAAGCTTCGCTATGTAGCCAGCCCCTTGTGATCTGTGTTACGCTAGTAGTTGTGCGAACATAGGCAAAATATGTTCCATAGGCGGCATGTGAACCTGTGTGCTGTAGAGGAACTAAGATATTGCGACCATATGAGATTTGTTGGACGTATCTAACATCAATACTGGCTGGTAAGCGACACGGGAAGCTGCCTAGTACAAATAAAAGTATACTTTGTTTTGAACTATTAATATCTTTAATTTATACATGGATAAAAGTACTAAACTTAAATGTTTCGGAAATGCTGGCATTAGACCTATCTACAGTGAGACATTGTCCGCTTATAGTTGGTGCCAGGCCGACTTAGATGTCAACAAGCAACAAACTATAGCACCTCATAGGTAATAGGGATTACTGAACACATAGGATTTCCGTACTAGGTGTAATCACGACTGAAATCCAGTGTCACCTAAGATTGTAACTAGCCAGGTATCAGACGACTGAAGGAATCATTACTCAGGACTATCATATAGTCCATCATATAATCATATATAATATTATACATACACTATCATATAATCATATAGTCTATATATATCATATAATCATATATTCTATATATATCATATAATCATATAGTCTATATATCATACATCATATAGTCTATATATATCATGTAATCATATAGTCATATACATATACTGTCATATAATCATATAGTCTGTAACCGTGTTACCTCTAAATATGGATGAAACCGTCGTGGTGCTGCAGATAAAAATATAATTATTTCTAAAAAGACTAAAGTATGCCATTTGTTCTTTCATATGCAACGTTCTCACCATTATTCCAGCCTCATATGCGTGCCATGCAATCAAAGATAGCCGAAGAAATGACTATCTTGCGAGAATTCTTTAATGCCGCAACACACTTCGAACCGTATTTCTGAAAACCGCTTAGCGCCATTAGGTTATTTTGAAGCAGGAGTGCATGAAAAATGAGTAATGTGCTCGCCGGCACTCGAACCTGGATCTCTCGAATACGCGTCGAGTGTGCTACCGTTACACCACAAAGGCGTGCAGAAAGGAAGAAGAATATACCTTATATACTACTCCTTTTAAAGGACGACTGGAAATTAGGTGACTCAGTTGCCAAATTCTGGTGGTGAAGAATCATCACCCACCACCTTTTAGTTCGGGCGCCACTGTAGAGTCATTAGGTTACTTTGAAGCAGGAGTACATGAAAAACAGGCAGTACCCTCGCTGGGACTCGAACCTGAACTTCTTCAATACGCGACGAGTGTGCTATCGTTACATCACGAAGGCGTGCAGACAGGAGGGAGAAAATACCTTAAAACCGTTTGCCATAACTTTTTAGCTAAAAGTTTTGTGATGTGAGAGTATATGATATGTAACACTGACAGTCGTGTTCACAAGATCTCTCTTTTCTAGTCTAGAGCTGTTGAAATTCACCAAAATAAAATTTTGTATTAGCTTATTTTTGCATTTGATCTTTCTTAAATATCAAATTTGAATACTATTTTTATCTTCTTTATTTCTTATGAGATTATACTATACTAATTACAATTATGAGATCAGAGGATATTTCCAGATCAAGATATACTGGAAATAAATTAATCGAATTCATTTCTTAAAGGTTATTTGGCAGTAAACTTGCTACTGTTCTATTGGAAACGGGCTGAATCGGTAGTAAACTCACGCCTATTTCTTAGTTGCGCATTTTGCAATTTACGAGCTATTTATGTTTTTGATTTATCAAAATGTTTTTGAAGTGTAATAAAACCGCGGACCCTGAATCATCGGAGAAGGAGACAGAACTGCATTAAAAATCTATAAAATCAGTTTAAAACATCAATAAACTGAAACTATCGAACAAAGAATAGTGCTTTTAAAAAAGCTGGACGCTCCTAGTAGGTTTTTATCCACAACTTCGATATTTTACTAAAGCTAACAACGAAATCTATAGTTTTCCCTTAACACACAATTATTTTTGGTTTCCTTCTTAAATACGTATCTCAGATATTTGTTTTGTTATCCGTCTTTCATGGACTAAAGCAAAATCGATTGTATAATTTCATACGTCTATTTTTATCGATTATTTGGCGTAGCGGAAAGCGTATATTTGAGCTCTGTTCTGATAAATTGAAGCATATTTTCATCTTACGTTTCTCCCTATTTGATAATCCAGCTCCCGGGTATCATTTCTGTTCCGAATGATAATAGGATTTGAAGTCTACATTCCTCTCTTCAATTATTTATTTCATTTTTAAGCTAAGTTTTCCAGATATGATGAAAATCAGCTCAGTATTTTACGTCTCCAGTTTATTGGAAAGCATTACTTCGTTTAAAAATTAATGGGATCTCTTTCATTTCTTTGGTCTAGTAATCTTTTAAAATGTGTTTTAAATTCCTTTGCGTTGTTTAGATGTGTTTACATATTTCTTAATTCGCTTTTTCATTGATTCAAGATCATTTTGATTACTCTCAAATTATTTTTAGAATATGACAGGCCATGGGAACTCGTCAACTGGAACAATCTAAATTAAATCAACAATCTAAATTAAATTTAAATTAAATTAAATCAACAATCTAAATTAAATTTAAATTAAATTAAATCAACAATCTAAATTAAATTAAATTAAATTAAATCAACAATCTAAATTAAATTTAAATTAAATTAAATCAACAATCTAAATTAAATTAAATTAAATTAAATCAACAATCTAAATTAAATTTAAATTAAATTAAATCAACAATCTAAATTAAATTAAATTAAATTAAATCAACAATCTAAATTAGTAGTATTGGAAGCATTTACCAACCTTGATACTCCTGTTATTTCCTTTACTATAAATTCAATATTTCTAAATATTGTTTAGAACGTATATGCACTGGTTATCATAAATTAAAGAAACATCACAAAAATAGCGATAACTACCTCAGAAATAAGCCAAACCGTGTAAAATTTGAATATGTTGCCACGTAAGAGTAGCTGAGTAAAACTCCAATATGCAAATTAGTACTCTCGGAATACGTCATCTGCGAAGAGCATAAAAGTCCATGTTTCAGAGCAAGCCGACATTTCACTGTGATAGTGACATCAGAAATCTGAGATAACCAATTTCTAACAATGACCTCCAGGCATCATTTGCCTGCAGAACAGAATGGAGAGCCACTTAGAGACTAGAGGCACGACAAAATCAAACAGAAGTGGTCAGATGGCTAAATGTGAGTCCTTCTGTGGTTCATAGACTTTGGAGTCAATTTCAAACCGCAGATTCGACATGTAGGAGGTTCAGCCAAGGACGGCCAACTGCTACGACGAGCGCCCATGACCGATATTTGACATTATGTGCACGCAGGAATAGAACCGCTACTCCGACGCTTCTTAGATCCTCCCATGCTGCAGCCACCGGAAGGTTGTTGTGAACGTCAACTGTGTGTAGAAGGCTTCACGAAGGTGATCTGTATGCGAGGTGACCAGCCATTTGCGTGCCGCTCACGTCACGCCATAGGAGGGACCGTTTGCAGTGAGCACGACAACATGTCCACTGCACGCCTGACCAATGGAGGGCTGTTCTCTTTACGGATGAGTCCAGGTTTAGTCTAGAAAGCGATAATAGGCGTTATTTGATATGGAGAGAACCTGCAACGCGTTATCATCCGCCAAACATCCGTGAAAGAGATGCATACGGAAGAGGCAGTGTCTGTGTTTGGGGTAGCATCTCTTTGGTTGGACGCACAGACCTCCGTGTCTTTTCAAAGGGAACCGTGAATGCCCAGGTTTATAGAGATGACATCCTTGATGCGTATGTGTGCCCATATGCCGGGGCAATAGGTGATGCTTTCCTGTTACAGGACGACAACGCAAAATCACACAAGGCTCGCTTCGTAGATGATTATCTTCAACAGGAAACAATTATGCGCATGGAGAGGGCAGCTCGATCCCCGGACTTGAATCCTATCGAGCACGTTTCGGATGTTTTAGGGAGACTTCTAGCTGCTCTCAATTCGCCCCCTCAGACCCTTGCCGCGCTTGTAACTGCTTTACAAGAGCAATGGCTCTCCCTTCCTATGGAACTGGTAGACCACATAATTGAAAGCATCACACATCGCTGTATGTGCTGCATTGCTTTTAGAGGCGATCATATTTTACATTGAAGGTACTTTTCCTATAACAAACTGACACCTTCGATTTGTTCATTCTATACATGCGCTAATTTCTGTACTACCGTAATTGCCTGGTAATTTCTATTTATGTTATTTGATACCTTAGTATGTGCTGTATATTGTGGGTAAGTTTCATAAAATTCTACGTGTAACTTTTCAGTAATGGTGAGTTTTATGTACATAAATATTTATCTATGTGTATATAGGGATATATAGATAAATAAATATTTACTTCGGTTTGTTAGGTAGGGTTTGAAAGAGGGGAAGTTTTTTGGTTCTAGACGCGTATTGCGAGTTACAGTTTCTTTTAAAGTAAGATAGAGAATTTTATGAAAATTGCTTAAGTGCTGAAGACGAAAATATAGAATAAATATTCTAAACTAATTTATTTATCTAAAAATCTAACTTAGATTATGACTCCCGTATAAAACATAGAATAAAATATATATGCTAATACTATTTAAGCAATTCTAAAACTTTAATAATTCTTAGTTTAAATGCAGAAATAAACATTTCATACGATATGTGTTGTTATAATTATTAATTATATTAACTTAAATGAATTAATATGATATAGTTAAATGGTGCGAATGCAGAAATAACTATTTAATAAGATACATATTATGATGGTGGTTAATTATATTAGCTTAAATGTATTAATTATATGATACAGTTACATGGTAACATTTAGTACTGCACGTGCGTAGGGGTTCGTAATAGATTGAATGCACAAGTTAAATAAAAGGTTAATAAAATTTATTCTTATCAAAAGAAATATAACAGAACGCTGGGATTTTCCTCAGAGATATTCCTACAAATGTTCACAATATCACGCAATATAATCAGTAGTTGCACTTCATACTACTAGAAGCGTTAAAATACAACGCAATGCAAAGCGTTGTCTAAAGAGAAAGCAAATTCAGATCTCTCAGTTCACGCAGAACTAAACAAATCGCAATAACAATAATTAAACAATTGAGCTTAGATGATCCCTCTCTGCCGTTTTGTAGATTTTAACCGGTCGCAAGATCTTTCTAGCAATATTTGCTTCTCGAGATTTCTGGAAAGCACTAAAAGAATGGAATTACGGTTACAACTAACATAGTAATCAATTACATTTGTTCGCTTTAAATACAAATTACCGAGATATTTATTTACTCAATATTAAATGCACGTGCTTCTGGATTTTTTGCTTTTCTGGCTTAACTTTCTCTTAAAATAATTTGTCTGGCACTGCACTGGGAAATCGAATAATTTTAATTATAATGCTACTCAAAATGTCTATCTAAATATAAAATTCGTAACAATACGATGCATGTTATGGTCATTGTTCATTGTATTAACTTAAATACATTAATAATATTTAAGCAATAGTTACGTGGTGAGAATGCAGAAGTAAGCATTTAATACGATATAGGTTTTGATGGCTGTTAATTATATTAACTTTAGTGCATTAATAATATGGTATAGTTACATGGTTCAAATGAAAAAATAAACATTTAATACGATATATGTTATGATGGTTGTTAATTATATTAACTTGAGTGAGTTAATAATATGGTGTAGTAACGTGGTGAGAATACAGAAATAAACATTTAACACGATATAGGTTTTCATGATTGTTAATTGTATTAACATTTTAAGTGCATTAACATGATATGTTTATATAATGCAAATGCAAAAATTAAAGCAGAAATAAATATTTCATAGGGTATATCTTATGTTGATAGTTATTTACATTAATTTAAATGTATTAAAGTCGTAACATTTTCCGTAGATTAGCGGACACTGCAGAACATTCTGTCTTTGTCTTCTGTTCCTCGCCTTTTTTTCCCCTCACTTCTCTTTATTGTGTGCTTGTATATTTCTAATAAAGAACAGTTTGGCGTTTATTTTATTTTTTTATAAAGAGCATTATATAAAATCTCACTGAAAGCTTAATATAAAATAAAATACTGGAAACGGAAATTGCCAATTCAATCACTCTACTTTCTCCATCTAAATTGTTGTTACTGCTGCAGTTAGAAGGAAAAATATTATTATTTATATTCTCGAAGCGAAACCTCTCAAAACTAAATTGAAAAGAACAATTCTAGTTCAGATTAGTGAATTATTAAATTTTTCGTAGAAATCTAAAAAACATTCGAGGATTACTCCATCTTGTCATCAGTCTTAAAAAAAAAAAAAAAAAGATTAGGAAACGTGTAGAAGCGTATTAAAAAAATCATAAATTCAATAAATTATTCGTACTTATGGAATCTCATGAGAAATATTTCTAACACTGAGTCTTGCTCAAAATAATTACCAGTTTTTCTGCTTACGTTAATTAACATTTTAAACTTTAAGCAGAATGCATTTATTTTTCTTTGCTCGCTAGAGACTGCCGATAGATTGTACAATAGAGTTTTCTCGATTTGTTTTCTCAATGTCGTTCGCAATAAGCAATGGTATTAATGAGAGATGCTGGCATGAAAGTGAAATTTGATCAATCAGCTTATAATTCATTTCTGCATTTTTACATCGCTAACGTTTTCAGTGCATTGCTTAAGCAATTTTTAAAATCATTATTTTTTAGACCAAAGGGCGTTAGCACAGAATGGCTATTAATTTTGCTTTGGCATTTTGCGTTGATTCACTATAAATGTCGGTTCAGTTTTCAGATTGTTGCCTCCAAATGTTAGAGCCCTGTATTATATTTAATGAAATTAAGTAATGAAGAATCTGCGTAAATGCATATATGTTTTTCGCATTGTCATAAAACAACGGTATCTAGAACCATCAAATTTTGAATAACGTAATCCTCCATCAAATATGCGCATCTGGAAGCCCAAATTTGGAATTTGGAATTTGTTTTATTATCTATTTCAAAGCGACCAATGGCAAAACTGTACGAAAAAAATACATTTTTATCTCCAGCGCGCGAGACTGTGTATCGGAAATTCTAAAGATAGACTCATTTTAAAATTATTTTGTGATATTGCTGTTGAAGTGAATTTTATAGTTTAAGTGCGAAGAACATGATATTTAATAAATAAAGGCAACATACAAAACGTTAAAAAAAGCCCCTTTGGGGGTAATGTAAAAGCTGAAAGATTTCAGATTTTTATATTTTAAATTTTTTATTTCTTTTTAATTTTTTAAGTATTACAACTTCTATCTTTTTAAATCTCTGATCATAAAAAATCAGTTATTTCAGCTGAGTATTCAGTTCCTAGATATATACAAGATGCTATAGTCAGGGTCTTATTTTCGCTAGGCGAACGAAGCGCATTGCCTAGGCCTGAATTTCCAATAGGCCTCCAGTCTCTCTTCCCCTTTAAAGTTAGCAACTGACTACTCAAACCAGTTGCTGTGAAATCAGAGTCATGGCATAATAAATAGTTTTGCAGAGCGAACTTTCAAGTGTTTTTTCTTTTGTATTTAAAAAAAAATTTTAAAAGAAAATTAGAGCTTTCGGATTTTATATTACGCCCAAAGAGGCGTTTTTTTTTTAATGTTTTGTCTGTTACCTTTATTTATTAAATGCTATGTTCTTCGCACTTAAACAAACCATTAAATTCAATTTAACAGCAGTACCACAAATTAATTTAAAAAGAGCATATCTTTAAAATTTCCTATAAACAGTATAAGGTCCTGGAGATAATTTTTCCCCGTGCAGTTTTGCCATTGCTCGCTTTGAAATCGTTAAGCTTCTTAACCCAAAATTCATAAACGCTTTACAAAACATGAAATAGATAATAAAACAAATTCCAAATTTGGGCTTCCAGATGCCCATATTCGGCGAAAGATAACGTTATTCAAAATTTGATGCCTCTAGTTACTGTTGTTTTTCACAGTGCGAGAAACATACACACAGTCATGCAGATTCCTCATTTCTTAATTTCTTTAAATAGGATGTAGGGCTCTAATATTTGGTGGCAACAATTTGAAAAGTGAAATACCCTTTATAGTGTGAACCAACGGAAAATGCCGAAACAAAATTAATAGCCCTTCTGGGCAAATTGCCCCTTTGGGCTATAAACTTTTGTTTCATATTCAAAAAATTTTAAGAATATTGCCAATTTTTAATCTTTAATAGAGACCTTAGAACAGAATAAGTCAGTGTAAAATTGTTAATGTTTTTACGTTAACTAAATTAATATAAAATAAAAGCAAACTACTGCAGAAGAGAAAATTCATTAAAGTCCTTTTTCCAAATGAAATTTTTTCTGTTAGATTATTCAACTTACTGAAGCATTTTTTTTTCATTTGAATTAATGATTATTTAATTACTGAAAAATAAAGCGTAAAAAAGAAAAGCAGTCTTTTTTATTTAAAATTATAGATTATTAAATTATGATATATAACGAGCAAGATGACGTGATTTTTTTAACAGTTCCAAAATTAATTCTTAAAATGGAAGAACATAAATGTCACCAAATAACCCAGCAGGAGAAATGATTTCTTCCATGTCTGAACGAAACCGAATTCTCCAATTCTCCAATTCTTCTTCTTCTTTTTTTTTTTTTTTTTTAAAACCTATCCAATTTTTCTTCTTTTTTTTTTTTTTTTTTCGTGTACGTGATTTTTTAATTGTTAAGCAATTTAATTACATTAATTTGGTCATATTTCTGTAATTTTATTAATGTTTTTAGTAAAATCAATAAAAATTCTGTAGGTTTTTTTCCCCCTTGTTTCGTTCAGAAACAAAACGAGATATTAGTTTAAAATGTGTTAATTTATATTTTGTAAAAACATTCTGAACTAAAATTATGAAAATAAAAGATGCATAAGGGTTAAATGCACTTTTTTATTTAAATAGCTTTGAATATAAAATGTGAATTATAAGGTTATTCCACGAAATACTTTATATAAACTTCATGTGAACATCATCAAACTTGACGTGAAATATAATTTTTGTAATGATATCTCTTGCACGAAAAATTGTATTAAAAATGGCGACGCGTCCGTATCAGATTTCCCATACAAGCTTTTGGTTTTTTATCGGGACCTGGTTAGGCTACTCTAGGTTAGGTTATTTGAATATGACAAAGCACACGAATGCTATCTGCCAAAGAGAAGGACTGCCTTTCCTGAAGACTTTCTAAACAAAACTGGCTCATATTCACGTTACATGTAGAGAAAATAGCGGAAACCAACCATGCAGCCAGCCCGTTCGCCTGGAATCGAACCCGGGTCAAACTCGAAGTACTCAGCGGTCGTAACTACTTGGTTACTGAGGAGTTTCGCGCTTTAATTGCAGCAAAATATTTCCCTTAGATAATGAAATAAGCGTTTCTTAAACAGTTATAGACAAATAGGCTTCAATTAAGAAATGAATATTTGAGGAAGGGAAGGAAGAGGTCTGAATACGACTTTTTATCACCGAATACGTTTTCAAACGCGACAGTCTTTTATTCTTTTTAGTAAAAAAAATTCAATATATTTTTATGTAATCCTAAAAGCCTTGAATAACGTAAATGCACAATGCATATTGGTAATCGCCGTCAGCAAATGTTATTTCGTTTTCAAATGACCACTTCTACAAAAGAAACAAATCGTCTAAAATAGTAGATCGTTGTCTTAGTGAACGTTTATTGTATTCGATTTTTTAAACTGAGTCTCTAATG
This sequence comes from Stegodyphus mimosarum, assembly GCA_000611955.2. Taxonomy (NCBI): domain Eukaryota; kingdom Metazoa; phylum Arthropoda; class Arachnida; order Araneae; family Eresidae; genus Stegodyphus; species Stegodyphus mimosarum. The sequence goes on from KK116564.1 coordinate 398,108, forward strand.
CTGCAGCCTAGGAATTCAAACACCGATTTTTTTTCGAGGTGTTCATGTAAAACTTCGACGTCAATATACGTATGATGAACTGAGTGAAATTATAATTCAATTTTATTATTACCCAAAGGAGCGTTAGCTCAGAAGGGCTATTAATTTGTTTTGACATTTTGCATTGATTCACTGTAAATGCCCGTATCGCTTTTCAAACTGTTGCCACCAACTATTATCGCCCTTTATTATATTTAAAGAAACTAAATAATAGAGAATTGTATGCATGTTTCTCGCATTTTGATAAAATAACGATACCTAGAGCCATCAAATTTTGAGTAATGTAATCCTCCTTCGAATATGGGCATCTGGAGGCCCAAATTTGGAATTTGGAATTTGCTTTATTATCGATTTCATATTTTATAACACTTTAACAAATTTTTCATTAACAAACTCAACCATTTCAAAGCGAGCAATGGCAACACTGTACGAAAAAAAATATCTCCAGCACGAGATTGTATATCGGAAATTCCAAAGATATACTCATTTTAAAATTATTCTGTAATACTGCTGTTGAATTGAATTTTATGATTTAAGTGCGAAGAGCATGATATTTAAACGATATTTAATAAATAAAGGTAGCATAGAAACTTTTAAAAAATGCCCCTTTGGGCGTAATGTAAAATCTGAAAGCTTTTAATTTTTATTATTATTATTATTATTATAGCTGTAAAAGCGCCGTTTTAAAAATTTATATTTTTTATGATTTAGTCCACAGTCAAACAACGAAAAATATTTTTGTTTAAAATAAAATGTACTGCATGAGTAAAAAGTAAAACGTCAAAGAAAATATATGCGTTTGCTGTTTTATTCTTGACGCGATTTAAGGGCTTTGGAATTAACTGGGAGTATAACTGCTATGCAGGTACACCCTTGAATAAAATAAAGGCGGAATAATTCTTAAGTTATTTGGTATTTTTAGTTTGTCTCGTTTAATTTAGGAAAGTAAAACCATTTTGACTCTTTTGTTTACTACGTTTTGTATTTTTTCATGGATTTAGACAATTTTTTTACGAGCAACTAAATCAGTCGCATTAAAAATATATTTAACGAATGGCTTAAGCAGAATGCATTTGGGAAAAAATATTTAAATTAATGCAATTATTTACAGAAAACTCTTATGAAGAGGAACAGACAGATTTAAAGCTCAATTTATAATTTTAACACTTGTAAGAATTTACTTTTAAATTTTCAAAAAATCAAAGAAAAAAATTGTTTTTTTAATTTTAAAAGATAAATTCATAAGCCTGTAAAAAATGCAGTCTGATCTTGGTTTGCAGATTTTAGTTTAACAGTCGAAACAACAAGCTAATCAATTAAGGTAAGTCTAGTAGTTTTATAGTTTAGTCAATTAGAAATTAAAGATACAGAATATAAAATCTTGTATTTCAAATCAGCTGTTCCAAATAGCAAAGAAAATAATAATAATTACTTTGATATTATTTCGTCGTAAATTAACATTTCATGGAGATCTGAGCAATTATCTAATAATGAAAAGATTTCAATACTTAATTGTATTCAAGACGTAGCCGTGCATTATTTTCACTCTACCGCTTGCGCGCAAGACTTGCAACAAATATTTCCCCCAAATGGTACTATTTTATACTTTCCCAGGACAGGTAATACACGAATTGAGAGTAATAAACTTAAAAATATATTTAGTTTAATATATTTAATCATTAGTTAGTTTATTAGTAAATATTTTAGTTAAAATAAAACTAACCATTACACTAACTACCTTCCAAATATTCATTAGAAAAAGTAAATAAAAGTAAAATCAGCCCATGGAAGTTGTTGTTCAGCCAGAAAGTATTTTCTTAATAATCTTAAAAAAATTAATTTTCTTTATAATTCATTAAAATTTTTAAATGTCGTCTTCTCACACACTCTAAAAAATATGTTGGTATAGCTTGGAAAACAAATTAAAGATCATATTACGTTTGGGTTGGCAATACCCTGTTAGTAACTGTTTTGGAAAAATTAGAATTGATGTCAGATGTATCGGAGAAATAAAGTCATTTCGCTTAAGAAAGGCATATCTAATGTCACAGAACCTTTAGATAAAAATAGAAATTAAACAATATAAGAAGAATAATAGTATTTATAAGAGAAAAATTTACATTTATTTTAACGTATTTTGAGTCTGTAGTTATGTTATGAAAAAAGAAGGAGGATTTTGGTGATTTAGCCAGTCTAGCTAGATTTAGCGAAATATAAGTTTGCTTTTTTCCTACAACTTTTTCAACACATTTAGAAATGTCAAAGATGCTGTTCTATTTATCTTGTAAAAGCAGGCGAGCTTATATATGAACGGGACATACAAATATATATCTTCATCTTGTTTCGAAACACTTGTGGACTGTATGTAAGCACTTTTACTACAGTAGAAGTCAATGTAAGGAATTTCATATTGTACAGTGCAGGGGGGGGGGGGAAGGACAGAATGGACAGTTCTATATCTCCCGTTTTACTGGACCGATTGTCGAAATTTAACTTGCGTTTTCCATGTCTCGAAAGTGCGACTGAGGATATATATATTAGATTTATATATAGCATTGTTCTAACATAGATATTTTCACACAAAATCGGACCTTTCTCTGAAATAACATGCCAATTTTTTTTTCATATATAGATGCTAAGACTCACATTACTCCTAAATATTAAATTTTGTAAAATTTGGTGCGAAATTTACGGAGAAACTCAAAAATTTATCTTGGCGCATGTTTTCAGTTTGTGCCAAGAATAATTCACTTGGCGAACTTCTTAATTTATCTTGGCGCATGTTTTCAGTTTGTGCCAAGAATAATTCACTTGGCGAACTTCTTAATTTATAGCAACTTGTTTTCCTTTCCTTTTTTTTTCATTGCAGACGAACGGTAAAAAAGTCATCGTTCATACTTTCAAATAATTTTAACAAAGTGCGTAAACCCCATTTGGCACTATTATCATTTATCAAATTTCAAAACGCGCCGATATGAAAATTCAAGTATATCTTAAAAAAATTTTGAATAAAAAGCTAATTTTTTGCAAGTGTGCCTAGAAATACATCTACTTTAAGATGATGTTAAAACTTCTGCAGGTTATAATTCAAAATTTTTTTCGAAAAATTTATAAAAATTACTTAAAAATACAGATTTCAAAAATAAATAATAAAACAAATTTTTATTATTTATTTTACTTTTAATTATTCATATTTTTATTTGGAATGAACTAAATTTCCAAAATTGAAAGGAAGAATAAAATAAGTTTAATAAAAACGAGATATTAACAAATATATACCAAATTCAATTAACACTCAGGGGCTAAAATTTTGAGAGCTAATTTTTTAAAACCTACTCGTGTGATTTTTACAAAACTTGGCAGTTTGGAATAATTTGAGTCGTAGAATCGAAATGTGGAAAGCAATTGGGATGTCATTTCAGAAAAAGTCCGATTTTATATCAAAATACCTATATTAGAACAATGCTATATATAAATCTAATACATATCCTAAATCGCGCTTTGAAGCCATAAAAAAGGCAAGTTGAATTTCGTCAATCGGCCCAATAGAACGGAAGATAAAGAACTGTTCCCCCCTTTTTTTTTCGCAGTGTACATTAGATAATTTATATGAAACAAGGCTGTATGCCTATTGCCTTTCATGTTACGACAAAATACCATGTATTTGATATCTGGTTATATACTGGAATTACATTTTTTGCTATTTCAGAAATCCCGCTGGTAATCCTCTTTCGTCTCCTGAAGATATCAACATGAAGGGAAAGAAACCGCTTCATGGTGATTGCCTTCATTTATCAAAAGAATGTAGGCAATCTATTGGACATCTTGCAACGCCCATGGTTTTCTGGCCAGAGCGCAAAAATTGCATGCTCATGACGGT
>KK116564.1:402055-426563 GCA_000611955.2 Stegodyphus mimosarum
GCGAGTGGTTACCCATTCCGTTAGGTATATGTGCTGGTCCCATGCAGCCACTGCATTCTACCACTCATTGATACCCAATATTTGTTCTGCCACGCCCATTGGAGGGCTTTGCGCGTGGGAATCCGAAAGTATGTTATTTCATCGATCACTTGAAAGCAAAGGCGGGTCTCTCGCAAACGGAAGAAAGAAGAAATGCTACTTCACCCCTTTTTATTTGTTTGCTTTTTCCCATGGCGTTTCGTTTTGCTGAAACGTGTGGGAGAGGTCTGCTTCTTTTGTCTTCTTTCTGAGTTTCAAGCACTCTCATTTGATCACTCCATTGTTGCATTCATGTTAATTGTTGGGTAAGCCGGTGATGATTTCCGAAGCTTTTCACAGCTCAACGCACATGACTGATGGCTTTCACACGTACTGCGCATTCCCGTGTGTAAAGCTATTTTCAATCGAATTCCAAAAGCATTTGAAAAGGAAGACAGGTACTGTTGAAGGTGTGTTTCGATTTCATGAACTGTCTGCGTGGGTATTGCGCTAAGTACATACAATACTCAAATTCTGGTAGCTATACGAAATACATGATTATATTAAAATAAAGCAAAATTCATCCTTAGTTCGACACTGATTTTAAACAGACGCTTCAAGAAGCAGTTTTAATTGGATTTTTCTTCATCATGAACAAAAATTCTGATTTTGTGAAGGCCTTAGAAACATAAATTGGAAATTCGACAGAAGTATATAAACTATCGTCTGAACAGCTGAATAGTTAGTTCTTCAAATGCTCAAAATTATAAAATGGGTATATTTTAAATTGAATTTATTTTAAATTTTATAAATTACACATATTATTAGCACAAGGGGGCAATTTGTCCAGATGGCTATTAATTTCGTATTGGCATTTTGCGTTGGTTCACTATAAACGGCGCTTCACTTTTCAGATTGTTACCACCAAATATTAGAGCCCTGCATTTAAAGAAATTAAATAAATGAAGAATCTGCATGAATGTATGCATGTTTTTCGCATTGTGAAAAAAGAACGGTACCTAGAGCCATCAAATTTTGAATAACGTAAACCTCCTGCGAATATGGGCATCTGGAAGAACTCATTTGAAATTCGGAATGTGTTTTATTATCGATTTCATATTTTGTAAAGCTTTTATGAGTTTTTGGATTAAGAAACTCAACAATTTCAAAGCGAGCAATGGCAATACTGTACGGGAAAAAAAATTATGTCCAGCGCGCAAGACTGTGCATCGGAAATTCTAAAGGTATTTAAATTGTTTTGTGATAATGCTGTTGAATTGAAGTTTATGGTTTAAATGCGAAAACATGATATTTGATAAATAGAGGTAACACACAAATCGTTAAAAAAAACGCCCCTTTAGCCATAATATAAAATCTGAAAGCTTTCAGATTTTTTTTTTTTTTAATGAAACTAATATTTTAGAATTTTAGATACTAAGAACCGTATTTCTTGCTTTTAATTGGTTCAGTAGGTTAAGCTACTCAGTTAGAATATTAAAAATAAATTAAAATTGTGTTTATATATTGTTGAATGGCAACACTGACTGATTCGGAAACGCCAAAACTGAAACTAAACTCAGCAGGCCACATGGAAGGTAAATTAGATGTATTATGTTGTGTGCGATGGCAGCATATACCAGTTAGCGTGCATGATAAACAGTAAGACTGTAAAAGTAATGTAAAAATCTTCGAAAAAATAAAGATGTTTCTGGCATCAAAGTGTCAATTTTTAGAAACTAAAGAATTATAATTAAGGTGCATAAAACAGGTTGTTTAGTTTATTATTTATTTATAAGTTTTTGTGCTATTGGTATAAATAAACTGAACACGTTTTTCTAACTTGACGTATTTAACATACCCTTTGCTGTAAAATTATAGAATTATTTTTAGTTCTGCTGATTGCACACTGGCATTATACACACTCTCGTTATTAGCATTTTTCTCCCCATGAACCTAAATGTGTGAACTAAAAATGCCGAATTCGGTCCATATTTTACCTTTTAGAAATATTTAGAACTCTTTATGTAGCGAACACAAAGGAACGAAATTAGAATTCTTAAAAATTAAATGACATAATCCTTTAGTCATGTTTTCTGTAATAAATAAAAGTTGAAACACATTTTCTTCCTAACTGCAAGAATTTACATTTATTATTTGAAGTCAGTTATTATTTGTTCCTGAATTCTGTTTTTTCTCTTTGCTTCACCAGTTACGATTTGACTGTTTCCTTGTACAAATATTTGTTATATGCACACATTGTAATTAATAAATTGCAGAGATACTGAGATATTTAAAAGTATGTAATTCTCGGTGCAATAATCCTTCCTAATTTATTGTTGTCGGCTCTCGGAAGTTTATGTCTTAAAAAAGAAAAGTTCAGGTCATTCTTGATGAATAATTTTATTTACATAAGTAAATAAAATCATAGTTTCAGAGTTCGGGCTAGAGAAAATGACGGTAATTAGGTTCCTTTACATTGGTATTAAGTTTTGAGGAAGAAGGAATACATGTATATTAGTGATTTTTCTTTTAGTTTTACGTTCATTTAATTTCATTTATAGTATCTTAAAAAATTACAGGTCATGTTTCTTACTTTTAAGCAGTAGTTTTCAGACTTTATTGCTTCATCCCCCCTACTTAGATGTCAAAATGCCACCCTCCTCGAATGGTTTCGGGCTTTGTCCCTGAAGGACTATTGTTTTCGTTTTGCGATTTTGCGTCGGAAACATTAAAAGTCTGAATCACCTTTCAAACTGTTGCCAACAAATATTGCAGCTCTGTATTATACTTAAAGAAATTAAATAATGAAGAATCTGCATAAATGTATGTATATTTTTCCAAATGTTATAAAGCAGCGGTACCTAGAGCCATCCAATTTTGAATCACGTACGTTTCCACCCGAATATGCGCAGCTGGAAGCTCGAATTTGTAATTTGTTTTATTATCTGTTTCATATTCTGTAAAACATTAACGAATTTTTGATGAACAAACGCAAACGATTTAAAAGCGAGCAATGGCAACACTCTACGGGGAAATAATAATAATAAAAAAAAACTTTTTATCTAAAGCTAAACTGTGTATCGGAAATTCTAAAGATATACTCATTTAAAATTATTTTGCGCTGTTGCTGTTGAATTGAATTTTATGGTTTAAGTGCGAAGATGATATGTAATAAATAAAGGTAACACACAAAACGTTAAAAACGCCCCTTTGGATATAAAGCACCTTTCCAGAATTGTCAGTTTTAGCCAAAATCTAGTACTTTTTTATTTATTTATTTATTAAATGAAACATTTTAAGCGATAAGTAAAACTACAAACTGAATAGTATATTACTATGCTATAAAGGTATTTATAAATTTAATGTATGTTTATAAATGTGTAAAGGAATGCAAGAAGAAAAAATCTTTAAAATCCTTCTTTCTTAAAAGTTAATAAAACCAATAAAAATCAACAAAAAAATAGATTATCTTAATCTACCTATCATTAACTACAAAAAAATTAAACTTTATGATAAAAGAAGAGTTTTTAATTTTAATACCATTAAACTTATTTACTGGAAATCCAATATATAGTGTAATAGGAATAGAAAATGCAATACTCAGTCAAATTAATAGAATTAAAAAATAGTAATAAGAAACACAATACTCAATCAAATTAATAGAATTAAAAAATTTCTGCGCAGAAGTTGTAGACCTTCTATTAATAAGAGTTTCTATTAATAATTCTATTAATAATTTTTATATTTCTTTAGATGCTTTTATTTAATTTGCTTTGTATTTTTATTTCATTTATCCTTATTTTAAATATTATACAAAATATACTATTTTTTATTTCCTTGTACGAAGTAAAGGAAGTATTGTAATCGCGAAAATATCGGGTATCATATTTCAAAGACAATATCCAGTTTGACAGTTATCGAATGCAATTTAACGATGTTTTTGCGTAACATCCGTACGTAAGAACAGAATAAAAAACTCTTTTTCATAAAAAAAAATTTGCAAAAGGGATTTAAAATGAATTCAGAAGGGACCTTTTTCGTGATGTCTGTACGTACGTACGTATATATCTCGTATAACTCAAAAATTAGTATCCTCAGAACGTTCAAAGTTTGAATATAGGACTGCTATGGTATGCAGCATGCATTTACCTTTTTGGTTGCAATTGGTCGTACCAAAAGTATATATATTAATACTCACTCTGTTATTCGGCTCTGCGAGCTCAGTGTTTTTATTCTTATATGTTGGTAAATTGTGCATTTTTTGCTGCAAGAATGATTGAATTATGTTGTTTTTATCTTCCAGTTAGCGTTTTTATGCCTTTAGTTAATTTGCATGCAATAGTTGTAGAATTATCAACAATTTAAAAGTTGTTGAAATGCGGCTAAGTCTAAATTTTTAACACTACCAGCCATAATTGTTTACATTTGAAACTTAGGAGAATAGTGAATTAAGTCAGCTTCTGCACCTTTAGTGTCTTTTTGCAGAGTGGAACCAAAAATTAACTTTCAGTTTTGTTCACCGAAAAATCTGCCTTCTTGCCCGCTGGCCGAATTGCTTGTTTTTGCGCAGAAACTCTAATTTTAATTGTAAAATTTTTTTTTATTGTTTTAACTGTATTTAGTGTTTTATATTTTTGTATATATTTCAAGTTTTTAATAAATATTTTTGAGGTTTTATTTATTTTTGCCCTGCCGCGAAGTGGGAACTTAATTGCTTGCATTAGAACTATATCTCTAATGAAATTCGAGAAAACAAGTTTAAATGAAATGCAGCAAAAAATGCGTATTATTTAATATTCCGTGCAAGAAAGTCATGTGGTGTGCACATCAGAATTTTTATTTTTGAAATTAATTGTCTATCATCGCGTCAAAAATTTTTTTCGCGTTTCTGAATTAATTTAAGATTTAAATTCAGATGTTTTCTAAAACTAATTAGCAAATTTATAATCGGAATAAAGGTTTTGTTCAGAAATCCGAAAACGACGAAACGCGATTATTTTGAATTGTTGATGATTGTATGGAGGCATTTCAATTCGCCTTGAAAAGTCGGAATCGTTCTGTTTAATCAATAATGATTGTAATTATTGTTTTAATTGTTTAAATTTACTTTCCATTTATTTAACATTTATAAATCACTAATTCCAAATTTTGATTTCCACAATAGTACACCTTTGTGTAAATTAGTATTATATTTAATAAACAAAGAAACGTCTGCATTTATATAATGCCTCAACTTAAATATTTTTCAAACCTTTTGGAACACTAGCTTCATCCAGTCTGAAACTGTTCTTTGCCGTGAGCATTTTGTTACATTTAGAGTCTTCCAGCCTGAAGATAGAATAATTAATTATGTTCCAAAGCCATCAAATTTCCTTTCTCGTACCATTTGTGTTAGCTGTCTTCTGTGTTCTTTAAAGAAATCTGCTTAATCTCGAAAATTCTAATAAAAACCACCTGTCTGTTGTCAGCAAGATTCGGGAATCAAACGTAAGTGGAGGGGGGAGGGAGGACGCCATGCGTCAGCGTCAATAGCTGTCTCTGCTGCCGAGTCCCAGCTCTGTGTCCAATATCCGTCGTCTTCCCTTGAGGAGTGTTTGTTTTTTGTTCTGTTCGGTCGATTGCGAGAATATTGACAACAAATATTGCTTGTTCCTTTTTCTTACCTAGAACGTCCGTTCACGACTGAAAGATAGGGCCGAACATTAATATTCCTTCCATATTTATCTCCGGCCGTGAAAATAAACAATAACAAATACTCATTGGTTTAGTCTTACGTAAATACGATTTTTTGTCATAGGCATAACTAAAGAAATTGGATATTATTAAAAGTATTATTTAAAATTATGCACAGAAGTTTATTAAGTAACTGCTGAATCAGGATAATTCCTAAGCCGAGATACATAATAAATGAGGTTGAAAAATACCTTTCACCAACTTTACTAATGACTACATAAATACGATGCAGTACAACTCCAATTATCTGAACTTCGACTATCCGAATCGCTTTCAGAGTTTAAGAAAAAAACTAAGACGGAAACGTAGTGTTGGACAATCAACGATTTAACAGACATTAAAAGAAGCAAACCCACACTTTTAAACTTTGTGTCACTGCTTGAAAACGAAGATCGATTAGAAGATGTTTTTTTCAAGTGATTTTTTTCAGCAACGTTCTATGGGAAACCCAATTTCGGTCCGATTCTTTGTGAAAAAGCTAAGATCTTAGCTAGAAGCTTGGTTGTTAATCCTTTAAAGCAAGTAATGGCTGGCTAAGAAATTTTGACTGCAAGCACGGTGTTTGTCAAACAGTTACTTTGACCGAGATGTTCAGCAAGCAATGACTTTCAGCGCTTGTAAGTACTGTACAGTAAGCTATGTACGCAAAAGTGTTCGCTTTTCCTTTTAATTAATTAAAGCCTCTTTTTCTTTAAAAATAGCTTTTTTTCTCCCATTTTCAACATACAGTACATACAATAAGTAATTAGAGTGTACGTAGTCCTTTCTTCGTAAAAAATCCAATTATCTGAATAGGGTTCGATACCATTTGATTCGGATAATTAGAGTTCTACTGTATTTTAAAAGAAATGATCTTTACAAATTCAGTATCTTCATTTCAAATCCCAGTAAAATCATACTATTGCATCCATGACGCTTCATACGGAACACCAGAACTTTACCATATATGGTGGTATGCGTATTGTCCCTTGAGCATATAAGCATTCTGTACCGCACCAAGCACATAGAGGAAAATCCCTCCTTGTGATTGGACCTTTTTTGACCTGCTTAACGGGTCCCCCCCCCCTCCTTTTCTCCTTAGACTCCGAGTGGGAACGAGTGTCAATGACCTCGCGAGCACTCCATTATTACGCGTTGCTTGTGACTAAGGATTTTATTATTATTTTATAATCAAGAATCAAGGAAATCTCATGCCGCCTTTTATTTTATCTATTCAAAATTTTTTGATGCATTGACTGTCCCATTCAAAATTGATTCTGGCCCTTCTTCGACACAAAAATTTTAATAAAAAGATCTTCTTTGAGTTTTTAACCTTTTTTCTCATGCAGAAGGCATTATTTTTAGCTTTATTTATTTGGCTTTCAAAACTTTTACCCTATTTGATGAACCCCTCTTTTGACGATTTAACTTATAAATAAAGATGTGGAGTTAAAGGCCTAGCCTAGTGTACTCCGTAACCATAACTTCCTTGATCCTTGTGATTGGATATGGCTTCCGATGACAATCTTTCTTCTACGCTTAGGAACGCCTTGGGCTCGAGGGTATATCTCCATACCGTTTGTTTACATTTTTATAGCAGTACCGAAAAGATTATTACGTGCGTTGTATTTTTGTTGCTATTTGATTATACATTTCTTACAGCACTGTAGTGTGGTGAAATTAATATAAAAAAATTTAGTGGTATTTTTTCCTAGAGAGAAAAAGTATTATTTCTTCTTGTGCTAACTCCGTAAATGTGCATTAATATTAAGTGCATTTATTAATTAATTATTTCGTGTTCATTATATATCCATGCTCTGCAAATGCAATTTCCGAAAGCATGAGACAAGTCAGTTTTCGGAAATAGCAACAACGTTGTTGGAAGCTCACACAGTACACAGCAAATTCACAATATTTATAATCAGTCTGAAAAAGTAAAATTTGTTTTTAACTTAGACTAATATAGATTTGAAACAGAGAAATAGAGATAGGCATTTTAAATTGAATAATATTACTTTATGAATATTGCCAATTTTTAATATGTAGCATCATTTGTATCTTTACATAAAAATAGTGTTTGCCAGAGAAGGAAGTTTCTTTTCTTATACACATGTTTTAAATTCAGCGACAATGCTGAATGCACTTTTTTCTTTCGTTTAAGTCAAGCGAATATTAGAATGACATGGACATTAACATGGAAATGACATAACATTTGCAAAGGAAATATTTTCTGCAATGTAAAAGAAACAGAATGCAACAAAATTGCAATAATAATATACGTACTAGCACACATTGCCTTTACAGTTGAATCGAGATCGTCGGGTTTTCGCTATTAATTCATGAACTCAGCTATTTATGTAATCTAAGCGCTTAAGATTGTTTCTGATATCAAAAACATCTTTAAAAGGTTTTATAATTTTATTATTCCGTGAGAGAGGACGCCACCTGAAGAATGCTGCAGCTAAATGTTTCCGTTGCAAAGAAAACAAACGATAATTTTCATGCTTCCGTGGCATTCATGCGCGTCATTCAACAAAAACAGAACCGTAAAAATCTCGCCTAAACGTCATTACGCCAAGAGAAAATGATGCCATCTAAAAGTATGTCCAATCATAAGTGCGGATTTTCCGCTATGCGCATGGCACGGTACAGAATGCTTATATGCGTCCCGTGATGATACTGGTCCTGTGAGGTTGGCTACAGAAGCTCCATGCAAGATTTCAATAGCATTTTCATGCAGTTGTTATTTAGAAGGATGTGTATGCTAATACAAAGACTTTTTCGTAAAATATTTTGACCTTGTTGCGAAAGGTATTTGACAATACTATTAATTTTGTGATGAAAATTTGGGATATTTATGATATATCTTCGAAACTCGAGTTCATCTGTAGTTGGCCTAACGCTGTGATGTGCTTGGGTTAATCGATACGAAAAAAAGTAGCATTCTGGAGATCCTCTTTCACCGCAAAAGCAGTTGTCTGAGGCTTTCTTTCGTAGTTATTAAGTGGGAAAAAGGCCATGTATAGATTATGAATTGATTTAAACGGGGGTTAGTGAAACATCTTTTCCTGTTGATTAGTTCGTGTGTTCTCCTGCCTTGGGGAACATAGCTCAATTCGTTCTGCTAGATCTGATTTATTTCCTTATGTGCTTCTTTCTTTTAGGTATGACTTAGGCCATTTTAAATTCGGATCTTCCGAATCAGTAGCAGAGAAGACGTCGTTTTCGTTTTCTTCATTCCTTGCATGCGCTTCCACCCAAACAAGCGAAATTTTAATTTAACTATTTTCTTGGAGGAGATGAAACATTTCTTTTGCTACTGGAGAGAGGTGTTTGAAGTTCGGTATTGCATGTAGCGAAGAAAGAGATTCTGATTTAGTTATGAGCTGAATGCGTTTATTAATTGCTAAAATTTCCGCTTGAAAAGATGCATTTTCTGGGCACAGGCGTCGTTTCCAGGGTATTTTCAGATTTTTGGCCTTATGGAACATACAGGCAGATGACACTTTTTCATCTGTTTTTGATTCGTTAAACTCTATAGGGTAAGTACTGTTGTTTATATGCTCATTAATAAATTTTGATAGCATTTGCACGGTGCCGAGGATATGATAGAGATTGAGAATTCAAAGTTAAAATATGGAGAGGTTGGGAATTCAAAGTTATACGGATAAGTTAGTTCGTATAAGGAAGCTTGATTCTTTGATCATTAGTTAGCTCATATATAAGGAAGCTTGATTCCTAAGCTGTAATGATTTGGTTTTAAACGATTCTAACTCCAATAGTAGGTGTAAAGGAGGTACTCCGGAAAGTACCGGTAGTGCAGCGTTAAAAAGCAGTGCAGAATTTTTTTTTTCTTTTTTATCCCAGAGGAGCGTTAGCTCAGAAGGGCTATTAGTCTCGAAACGGGATTTTGCGTTGAATCACTGTAAAAATCTGAATCACTTCTCATATTGTTGCCACCAAATATTATCGCCCTGTATTATTTTAAAAGAAATTAAATAAAGGAGAATGTGCATGAAGATAGGTATGTTTCTCGCAACATGAAAAAGCGACAGTACCTCAAATTTTGAGTGACGTAATTTTCCATTCAAACGTAGGCACTTGGAAACCCTAATTTTGAATTCGAATTTGTTTTATTATCGCTTTCGTATTTTGTAAACATTTAACGAATTTTTGTTTAACAACCTCAAGAGTTTCAAAGCGAGCAATGACACCCCTGCACATCAAAAAGCATTTTAATCTCCAGCGCGCGAGACTTCGCCTTTTGGAAATTCTAAAGGTATGCTGTTTTTAAATATTATGTGATATTGCTGTTGAATTTAATTTTATGTGGTTTAAGTACGAAGAACATGATATTTAATAAATTAAGGTGCACACAAAACGTTAAAAAAATGCTCCTTTGGGCATCATATAAAATCTCAAAGCTTTCAGATTTTTTTTAAAATTTTAACTTGTTTATTTTTACATATTTATTTATTTAATTATTAGCCCAAAGGGCTTTAGCCCAGAAGGGTTGTTCATTTCGTTTTGGCATTTTGCGACGAAAACTTTAAAAGTGTGAATCACTTTTCAAATTGTTGCCACCAAATATTATTGCCCTGTATTAAAGACATTAATAATGAAGAATCTGCATAAATGTTAGTATGTTTCTTGCATTTTGATAAAACAACGGTACCTAAAGCCATCAAACTTTGAATAATGTACGTCTCCACCAGAATATGGGCATCTGGAAGCCCAAATTTGGAATTTGTTTTACTGTCTATTTCGTATTTTGTAAAGTATTTATGAGTTTTTGATTAAGAAACTCAACGATTTCAAAGCGAGCAGTGGCAACACTGTACGAAAAAAAAACATTTTTATGTCCAGCGCGCGAGACTGTGTAATGGAAATTCAAAAGATGTGCTGTATTTTGCGATATTGCTGTTGAGTTGAATTTCATGGTTCAAGAATTTTATGGAAGAACATGAAATTTAATGTAGGTGACAGACAAAACGTTAAAAAAGCGTCCCTTTGGAAGTAATATAAAATCTGAGAGACTTCAGATTTTTTTAAAATATGTTTAGTTATTTTATTTTATTCTATTTTATTTTTTCTTGTTGATGGTCGTTAAATAACACGGAGCTTTTTGCTTTTTGTTATAGAGATAGCCAGAAAGCATCCCTGTCATTGACAATTTTCTCCATCGCGATGTTGAATAATAGCTTCTGCATATGAGAATTTAAGTCCCAATCACATCCCCTCATTTTTCTCATTGAGATGGATATTTTTGGAGTTTTTATTCTATTATGTTGAAGGTATTCTATTCAATTGTGTTTCCCGCCTGTTGTAATTCCGAGAAATTTCAATTTATTTACAATCTTTATTCTCTTTCCTTTAAATTCGAAATCCAGTTTTCTTTGTATAATTTTGCCAGGCTTGTGAAATATCATCGCTTTGAACTTTTCCTCTGAAATTATTAGTTTTTGTGAATTGAAGATTCTGAGAGTATGGTTGGTATTATGAGTTGTTATTTTGTTCTGCCAGAGAAGATGAATGCAGCTCCTTCTGCAAATGCCAAGACTCTTGTATGATTTGGCCATTGACGGTATATGATAAATTTTAATTCTTTCGCAGCGAAGTCGCCCGAAAAGACCGAGTATTCAAGCATCGTTAGGTTGCCTGAACGCCTCCTTCAAATTTCTACCTGGTGCTTTCATCCGTCACGTTAGTGCATGACTCATTGGTTTCGGGAGCCGTTAAATGGCATGCCAGTCATTCTTTTGAAGCGACTAGAAGTAGCTCTGTCTGTTAGTTTAATGCACCTTCTCTTTCTTTTGATTAGTGTCGACGTTTAGCTATTGATGTTCGCAATTGCAATCCTGTCCTAAGGGGAAACTGCACAGTGAGTGAAACCGCACAAAGATCCCCAAGAGAGAAGTAATAGCTTCCTGTAAGTAAGTTATTGTTAACTTTGCAGCATTCTACTTGCCACGGAGGAAAGGGAATCCATTCCAACAAATATTCGTATGTACGGGCAGTACAGATGCTTGAGAGAAACATATTTTAGCCTCTACCGATGCGAAAGAATTAAAAAATCCGGATATCTGTGCTCAAACAGGATCCTTGCGGACATCCTCTTGTATGATTATTTTCTACTGTTCAGGTATTATGGGTGATTATACTTCTCATGTTGAATTTTATTCAGTTTTGCATAACAATAAAGATGTTTCTTTTGATGCTTATCTGTCAGATAAGTCCGAAGTACGGCAGGTTACTAAACAGAATCAAATGCCTTTTCAAGTCAAAACAAAGCAGAATAAAGATTTTGTGATTTATTGAATTGTATTGGCTTCAAGATTTTGAATATGGGTTGTAGAACGATTTGGCAATATTATTACGACATATTATATTTCTTTTAATTGTCTCCAGGTGTTTTGCTGAAATCTGTTTGTTATTTAATTTGGCTCATGGATTTGCAGTATCTTTTTCTTGACTTTTCTATCCATAAATTATCCCGTCAACGGCCGAGCGGTAAAACTGCTGACACTGATAATTTGACCTGGGTTCAGATCCCAATGAACGGGTTGGCTGCATGGGAGGTTTCGTGATTTTCCT
The DNA here is from genome assembly GCA_000611955.2 of Stegodyphus mimosarum. Taxonomy (NCBI): domain Eukaryota; kingdom Metazoa; phylum Arthropoda; class Arachnida; order Araneae; family Eresidae; genus Stegodyphus; species Stegodyphus mimosarum. Next base: position 414,380 of record KK116564.1, read on the forward strand.
CACAGGTGGCATAAATACATGCCAGTTTCTTTTTCTCATATGTTACTCAACTTTCAAGGGGTGAAATCACAAGGCCATTCTCAAAAGCATCACTCACACTTCTTAGATAACCCATTCGTGCTCTTCCATAATAGGTAATTAATTAGCTCTTCTGTTTAATTTACCATGACTAATTAATTAGATATGGTAAATACAATCATGACTTTTTCTTTAAGCTAATTTCTTAACCTTTATTATGTACCTTATGCTTTGCACAATTTTTATTATTTCTGTATTCAAACGTTATACTAAAAATGACGAAAACGTATTTTTTACTAAGAATATGAAATCAAAATTAAAGAAATTATAAATAAACACTAGAGGAATTTTAATTTATTTTTTGTAATTCTGGTATTAAGGTAATGCATGCAAAGGTATTTACCAATATCAGTGCCACATGGTTCATGTTCGAAACAGGCAAATAGATGCAAAGAAAAAGTTAGCATTTAATTACGGTTCCAAAGCGATAATAATTGGTGCAAATAAAGGTAAGAGCTAATCACTATAATGCAGATAATAGCACTAAAAGTGCTGTAGTACAAAAAAAAATTTTGCAGGTATAATTCCAAAATATAGATCATAAAGATCTCAAGCTTGTAGAGTGATTATGAGCTTTTTGGAAGCAAAAGAATGAAAAATGAGCAACGCCTTCGCCGGGAATCGAACCACGGGCCTCTCGAATACGCGTCGAGCGTGTTGACCGCTACACCACGAAGGCATGCGAAGAAGGCAGGAGAAATACCTTATATACTCCCCCTTTTAAAAGGCGACTGGAGTTTTGGGGACCCAGTCGCCAAATCCCGGTGGTGAAGAATCATCATCCACCACCTTTTTAATTCGGGCGCAAGGTGTAGAGTTGTTACGGTGAAACACCGAAATCTGGAGAATGTCAACATTCACATAGTCGCTTGGTGTATGTCTGAAATATTTTCCAAATACTCTTATTTCTGACTTACATCAGTGAATATCGACATTCACCATGTACTAATGGTGAATGTTGAATATATGAGAATATTGTATTTTCTTCTCCGTAATTCAGTCGCGAAAAAAGACACAAGTACTTAAAACACACAATACATTCAAAATGAGAAAGGAAAATATTAGAAGTTAAAAAACTTACTTAATTATACAGTACGTAGTAAATGAGAAAATAAAATAATAGTAATAAAAAACTTACTAAATTATGTGATTCAAATCTGATTAATTGCAACAACTTAAACTATTATGAGACTTTAAATTGCACAAGAGGCCCTTACTTTTACAACTGCATTTATGGGAAACAGCCAGTCGCCTCTCTTTTCGACCTACACCAGAGCATATCTGTGTTTGTCGACATACACCGGTGAGGCTCCGAATGTACAAGAATGCAATGTTATATTCGATCTTTCACCGACGTATTTGGTGAATGTTGACATTCTCCGGTGAAAGTCGACATTCTCCAATTTTGGTCTTTCACAATAACAGAGTCATTAGGATTTTTGGAAGCAGAAGAATGAAAAATGAGCAACGCCTTCGCCGGGAATCGAACCACGGACCTCTCGGTTACGCGTCGAGCGTGCTGACCAGTACACCACGAAGGCATGCCAAGAAGGTGGGAGAAATATCTTATGTACTCCTCCTTTTAAAGGGCGACTAGGGATTAAGGGCCGCAACCGCCAAATCCCGGTGACAGACCACTTTTTTAGTTCGGGCGCCATTTGTAGAGTCATTAAATTATATCGAAGCAAGAGATGAAAAATGAGCAACGCCTTCGCCGGGAATCGAACCACGGACCTCTCGCATACGCATCGAGCGTACTGACCACTACACCACGAAGGCATGCGAAGAAGGTGGGAGAAATACCTTATAAGTTTTTGAAAATTCACATTGAACATACGAGGCAACTGATTTCAAAACTTATAATAAAACTACAAATTCGTTCAGTCGTTGAGCAAAAGTTAAAACGCTTTTACTGAGCAACTAGAAACTCGCATTTTCGAATGAAATGATCGAATCTCAAGTAAAGTAAGAAAGTAACCGGAACCAAGCTAATGTTTATTGGTTTCTGGAAAAATGGTAAACAGGATTTTCAGAGTCTTCTCGTTACTTTTATTAGAATTATTATTTCAAACATCCTTTCAAGATTCTTTAAAAAAAATCTTCATTTATCGTTAAGTTCAAAAGATTTCAAATAGCAATATCTTCAATTCTTCCAGGACTGTTTACAAAATTTCTCTCTGTCTGAAATTGATGTAATAAAATAATAACTCATGTAATTTATATCTGCTCTGAAATTCTTGTAATACATAAATGCACAATAATTACACAAAATAAAAATAATACAAAATGTAAAAAAACAATTATACTAATATCTAATTTTTAAGTATTGATTCAATTTATTGTCAAAAATATCAATAATTACAGGACATTTTGAAGCAGAATATCCTGCACTTTTGGATGATATTTTTGACATAAAAAAAAGAATCGTCGCCTTTGAGACAATTTATTTCTTCTAAAATTTTAGGAACATTTTCTTTGGTATATTTGAACCGGAATAATTATAAGGTCCACGAAACATCACGACTGCATAAATTTTTAAATGGGAGCTACGCTTAAATGCTCTTACGTGACCGAACTGTAAAACGCAATCGCGTCGTAGTGTTATCGCTCTGTTCAATAATGTTTTCTGCAGTGTATTTAAATTATCACGAAATGGGAGAGAACAAGAAGAGCAGGAAATGGGAGAGAACAAGAAGAGCAGGAAATGGTATGATATGCTTTGCCATTCACGTGTAACATATTTACCTAAAAATTTAGCTGTTGCTCCTTTTTTATATTGTATCTACCTAATCATTTGCTACTAATCGAATAATAAAACCTAATAGCAAATTATTAACACGATCAATATCAATAGCCTTCAGTCGCGCAGCTGTTTTTTTCCTTCCATTGATTAAAGCTTTTAATTAGTCCAAAGGCGCGATTTGCCTAGAAGGACTTTTAATTTCGTTTTGCCATTTTGCGTTGATTCACTACAAGCGTTGTTTCACTTTTAAATTGCTGCCACCATATATTATCGCACTGTATTATATTTAAATAAATTAAACAATGAAGAATCTCCATAAATGTATGTATGTTTCTCGCATCAGTAACCCATAAACTATCTCGGTAACCAATCTGGTTTACTTTGTCGGTAACCCACAAAACGTTAAAAAAACGCCCCTTTGGGCATAACATAAAATCTGAAAGCTTTCAGATTTTTAGTCCGAAGGGGCAAGTTGCCCAGAAGGGCTATTTATTTCGTTTTGAAATTTTGCGTCGTCCACTAGCGGCATTTCACTTTTCAAATTATTGCCACCAAATATTAGAGCCTTGCATTATATTTAAAGAAATTAAATAATAAAGAATCTGCATGAATGTATGTATGTTTCTGGCATTGGGAAAAAACAACTGTATCTAGAGACATCAAATTTTGAATAACGTAGTCCTCCACTAAAATATGGACATCTGGAAAACCAAATTTGGAATTTGTTTTATTACTTATTTCATATTTTGTGAAACTTCAATGAATTTTTGATTAACGAACTCAACGATTTCAAAGCGAGCATTGGCAACGCTGTAGGAGAAAAAAAATTTTTTTTCCAGTATGCGAGACTGTCTACCTTAAATTCTAAAGATATGCTAATTTTAAAATTGAACTGAATTTTATGGTTTAAGTACCAAGAACGTGATATTTAATAAATAAAGGTAACATACAAAGCGTTAAAAAAAACACCCCTTTGGGCATAATATAAAATTTGAAAGATTTAAGATTTTTTTTAAAATTTATTTGCTTATTTAATTATTTTATACTCTTTGATTACATTATAAAATTTCAGCAAGATAGAGTAGAATAATTTTCTTCTCGTTGATGCGGGCTGTGTGTCGTATTCATCCCAACTGCACCGATTTTTTCTACAAAATTTGCTTCAATGTGAAGCCGAAATTTTGCTCGAATTTAATAGTTGTCATACTTCGCATGTATCTGTTACTTTTGTTCCTTTCAGCGAGGACTACAATTCGGATGGTACATTTAAATTACAGTTTAACCGGAAATTTGAAGTATTGTAGATGCTAGAAACAAGTTTAAAAAAATACGCCATCGTTGCCTTTTTTTAATCTTTTATGTGACATTCTTTTAATATGCGTCACTCGAAATAAATTATCTGTAATTTAGATATTTAAAAAGCATTTTAAAAACAAGTGTCATATATTTTTCTCTTAGTTTTTTAATTCTCGTGTGTTTCATGTGTTTTCAATAATAGCAAAAGAAAAAAAATTAACTTTCGTCTTTACTTTAAATGTTAGACTTTTAAGAAACGCTTCTTTATATTAATTATCCAAAATGTGTATCATAAGACATGTTTAAGAGGGTACGTAATTCAGCTTTTTGAAATGTAGAATATGTGGAAGTAAATACAGTTTTTCTTTTATCTCCAAGTTAAATTACTCAAAAGTTAATCCATCTTGAAAGTAACTTTCGACCATTTTGAAGATCTCCATTTCGAAGTAATTGTACCTTTCATGTTTACCAAAACGAGCCGCCAATCATACCGAATATGATACTTTTCATTACCGCAAAAGGATTTTTTAAAGCCTTTAATACTCTAGAAAATGGCACTCCAAACCGCTGGGGCATTTTCCTGTACAGTGCCTCGGAAATTTCGCAGCTGCTTAAACGAGTTCTGCGCGAGAACAACACTGCTTCATTAAATCGGATTACAAACTCATTCGAAGGAACTGCTTTGTTCTCCATTTGGTAAATGCGACTGCTATTTGTTTGAAAGTTCTCTCTCCTTTATGCTCGAGAATTTATCATTAGGCTTGTCTTCCGCGAAAAACCGAATTTACAGCCACTTCTCAGCAAGTAGCAGAACGGTAACACCTCATCCCAAAGCATCCGGAAAACTGTTTCGTATTAAAATACTCGAGTCGACCGTAACCGTGACTATTTTCCGCAGGTTGCACATGGTTGCCTCGACCATTTTAAAAACCATTTTGGAGAAAGGCCAAACTCTGCGCTTTTGATGATGGCAAGAATAATCACCGCCTTTCTCCCCCCACATATATATATGCACTCATACACATACCCTACTTGCTTGCTGGCGAAATTTAAGCCTTGATAATCTACCATAATTTCGCTGCATTTAACCGGTTTGATTATCATAATAAGTAATAGAACAGAGAGAGAGAGGCTTGCCGAGATTCGGCTGACGAATGGTCGCCATTTGCACATACGGAATTGAAATATTTCATAATAGGCGGCGCTGATGATTTTGAGTAATGCCACCAGATTTAAGCCGCATCGGCCTTTTCGGCGTTGCGGGTGTTGATTAAAACTTAATTGAAAACATTGCCATAATTTTTGCTGCGGACGGGAGAGGAATTTCTGGCGGTGGCAATTTGTCTGAAATGAAACAGCAGCGCTGGCGTAATCGTTCGACAAGCTGTTTCCCGAACGAGAAATATTTGTAGAATTCGTTATTAAGCATGTAACTTTAAAACTGATATTGATAATTTGTTGCGGCGTTCTTTGAATTCTTCCACGCGCTGATTATTCGCTAATAGGTGGTGATTGTGGTGATCGCACCTCATTCAAATTGAATGCAGCGCTAAAGAGGAAAGCTGAAGATGGTACAATTTTTGAAAGAAAATGGTAAATTTGTGTTAGAGATTTAAAGTGCGCATTTACTGTGAAGAGCCCAATTTTGCTGAATGTGGGCTAAATTTAAAACCCAACACGAACAAGCACATACACACACGTGCAAAATTAGTTTTAATAAATAAGTGTATTCCTTACTATTATCTTTTCGTGTTTCAAATTCGTTGTTTGTGGTAAATGTAATTTTGCCTGATAATTTTACTCCGCTGCTGTATATGTAAAACAATACTGCACGGAAACGTCGTACATATACATAATAATAAAATAAATAAAATGAATAAATTTGTCATTATTTTCAAAACAGCAAGTACTTACTGTTTCAAATTCAAAAGTTTAAAATAAAGCTATATAAAAAATGAATGAAAAGAATTCAAAAATTAAAACGATGTCTTGCATGACTCATCTCTTCAAAGAGTTGGGACCACAAGGTATCGTCTGTTCGTGCTTTAAACGAGCACTATTACATTTATTAAAAGAGCTACGTGTATGAAGATATGAGCATTATTTAAACTATTTACATATCTGCAAGCCCAGTGCATTTAATTTAAAAATGAGTGAAATAAGCAAACCAAATAAACCTTTCGTGCTAAATATGTGGTTCAAATTCATTGTGGTCTTTTTCCTTTTTTATAAGATAAACTATACAATAAATATATAAATTTTGCTCAAATCTTTCAAATAGGGATTTCTTTTCGAATATAAGAATATATTCTGCGATTTAAATTCAGATACTAAATCCACTGCAGATGCTTATACTAAAACTGATGTTTTAGTGTCTCGCACAACTCAAAAACGATTGACTGTAGAATGTTGAAATTTTGTACATGGAACTGCTATAACAACTAGTTTTGCATCTCCATTTTTTATTGCAATCGCTGCGCCCAATATACACTGGTTATCATAATATAAGAAAAAATCACAAAAATCAGGATTACTGAAAAAGTTACATATAGAATTTTATGAAACTTACCCGCAATATACAACGCATTGTAAGGTATCAAATAACATAAAAAGAAATTACCAGACAATTATGGTAGTATAGAAATTAGCACATGTATAAGATGAACAAGTCGAAGGTGTCAGTTTGCTATAGGAAAAGTATCTTCAATATGGAATATGATCGCCTCTAGAAGCAATATAGCGATGTGTGATGCTTTCAATTATGCGGTCTATCAGTTCCATAGGAAGCGAGAGTCATTGCTCTTGCAAAGCAGCTGCAAGCGCGACAAGGGTCTGAGGGGGCGGATTGAGAGCAGCTAGACGTTTCCCTAAAGCATCTCAAACGTGCTCGATAGGATTCAAGTCCGGGGATCGAGCTGCACACTCCATGCGCATAATTGTTCCTTGTTGAAGATAATCATCTACGATGCGAGCCCTGTGTGGTCTTGCATTGTCGTCCTGTAGCAGGAAAGCATCACCTATTGCCCCGGCATATGGGCGCACATAAGCATCAAGGATGTCATCTCTGTAAACCCGAGCATTCACGGTTCCCATTGGAAAGACATGGAGGTCATGGACATGCGTCCATCCAAAGAGATGCCACCCCAAACACAGAAACTGCCTCTTCCGTATCCATCTCTTTCACGGATGTTTGACGGATGATAACGGATTTCATATTCTCTCCATATCAAATAACGCCTACTATCGCTTTCTAGACTAAACCTGGACTCATGCGTAAAGAGAACAGCCTTTCATTGATCAGGCGTCCAGTGGACATGTTGTGCCCACTGTAAACGTTCCCTCTTATGGCGTGACGTGAGCGGCACGCAAATGGCTGGTCGTCTCGCATACAGACCATCTTCGCATACAGACCTTCTACACACAGTTGACGTTGACACCAACCTTCCGTTGGCTACAGCAAGGGAGGATATAAGAAGAGTTGGAGCAGCGGTTCTATTCCTGCGTGCTCATAATGTCAAATATCGGTCATCGGCGCTCGTCGTAGCAGTTGGCCATCCTTGGCTGAACCTTCTAGATGTCGAATCTGTGGTTTGAAATTGCTTGAAAGTCTATGAACCACAGAAGGACTCACATTTAGCCATCTGGTTACTTCTGTTTTACTTTGTCCTGCCTCTAGTCTCCCAATGGCTCTCCATCGTAGTTCTGCTGGCAAATGATGCCTGGAGGTCATTGTTAGGAATTAGCTACCTGAGATTTCTGATGGCACTATCACAGTGAAATATGTGGGCTTGCTCTTAAACATGAACTTTTATGCTCCTCGCAGATGACGCATTCCGAGTGCAGCTCCGCTAATTTGCATATTGCAGTTTTACTCGGCTACTCTTACTTGGCAACATATTCAAATTTTACACGGTTTGGCTTATTCTTGAGGGACTTATCGCTATTTTTGTGATTTTTCCTTAATTTATGATAACCACTGTATATATATATATACACACACTCTCTTACCTGCATTGGTGTGCCTTGTTCTTTTATTCTTATACGTTCGTAAACTGCGCATTTTGTACATTAAAAAGGATTTAATTATGCTATTCTTTCCGATTAAGGTTTTTATGCGTTTATATAATCTGCATGCAATAGTTGTACAATTATCAACAATTTAATGTTAAAGACTTTGCTAAGCCTAACGAGGCCGTCCTTTGTATGCATTTGAAACTTTTAGTATAATAGTGAATTAAGTCATTTTGTGCACCAACTTCAGCGTCTTTTGGCCGAGTGGGACCAAAAGTAAACGTTCAGTTTTGTGCACCAAAATATCTGTCTTCTTGCCCACTGGGCGAATTGCTTGTTTCTGCGTAAAAATCTGTAATTTTTAACTGTAAAAATTGTTTTCAAACTGTTTTTCACTGTATTTGGTGTGTTATTTTTTCTGCATTTTACAGTTTTCAGAAAGATGTTTTGAGTTTTTATGTATTTTGTCTTGCCACGAAGTGAGAAGCGAATTGCGAATTCATTGCATGAGAAATATATCTCTAATGAAATTGGAGGAAATAAGTTTAAATAAAGCATAGCAAAAAATATGCTTAATTATATAGGCCGTACTGGAATGCCACGTGGAAGTAATATAAAAGGAAGTAAGTGATGACCATATCAGACCTTTTTCAAGTGTTTTCGTTATAAGTTTCAAAATACTTTTTTCTTAAGATTAGGAATATTTCCACCCTATAATATTTTTTTCTTGATAAAAATAAATCTCGATCACCTTCCGTTGTAAGAGAAAAATAGAAATAAAAATTCCTTTATAAAAGTAAACCGGAAGAACAAAATCAGTACAGTTTTTCTAGTGTACTCGCCATAACAACTCCAGAGAATTAAGATGTTTTACAGAGTTTTACTTCAAAGCAAAAATTCTTTTTAGATATAAATTCTTTCTTTCTGTCCATTTGTCAAAATGGCTTTCCACACCAAAGGAAGAAGTCATTTTGATGTTGATTTGAACATAGTAAGAAGCAGCGTCAGAAACTTGGCGTGGATTATGTTCATTTTCAATAGGATTCAAGCCCGTATTCTCAGCGTTATGTATTCTCAGTGTTATAGCGTATTCTCAGAATTCCAGTACTGATGTTTAATCACAAAATATGTATTGTTACATTGAGAATGCTGTACGAACTATGCATTACTTTGATTATTCATAATTATTACGACAACAAAGCTCAAAGTTACTTTAATTATATTATTCACTTTTAATTTTTTCACTTTCTTGTACGAAGTAAAGGAAGTATTGCAATCGCGAAAAATCCTGGGTACCATACTTCAACGAAAATACACATTTTGACTGCTATCGAATGCAATTTAACGATGTTTTTACGTGACATCTGTGCGTAAGGACAGAATAAAAGGCTCTATTTTCCCCTAAAAATTACAAAACTGATTTAAAATGGATTCTGAAGAGATTTTGTTCATCGTGTCTGCACGTAGGTATGTATGTATTATGTATTTCTCATAACTCAAAAACGGATAGCCTCAGAATGTTGAAATTTTGTATATGGGACTGCTATAACATGTAGATGTGCACCTCCGTTTTTGGTTGCAATCAGCCACACCAAAAGTATATATATATATATGATATTTGCAGTCGAGAGTCCGTATGTTTTCGTAGCGAGTGGAAAGGCTGCAGATCATTACGGTGGTGAAGGAGTAATGGTTTGTGTAGGCATTATTTTCGACATTGGCACAGCTCTTGACGTGTTTGAAAAAGAGTCTCTGATTGCTGTGAGGTAAGGAGAGGAGATCTTACAGCCCTGTGTTCGTCTTTTCAGGGGCGCAGTTGGTTTTTGGGATGGACGACAATGCTTGTTCACATAGGGCTCAGCTGGTCGATGATTACCTGGAAAGTGAAGATATTCACCGATTGGATTAGCCAGCAGTATATCCTGAACCTAACCTCATAAAGCATGTCTTGGATGCTCTTGGGAGAACAATTTCATCTCGCTGTTCCTCTGCAAGAACCATCTTGGAATTTAAAACTACGTTGTGAAGAAGTGGGATCAACTACCGCAGGACTCTTCGACTGTTTCTTGTCAATATGCCTTAACGCTGCGTGACCTATCTGACTGTGAGAGGAGTTTAATGATAATCATGCGTACATTAAATGACTTTTGAACATAACATCTTTTTCTATGTTATAAATATATATTCACATCAAATTTCATTAAAAATCTGTCCATAAGTTTCTCAGAAATTCTACATAATCAGCAAAATTCTCTGAATTTTGCACACAAGTATAGGAATATAACTAGAATTATTATAGTAATATAACTAACTGTTAATTATAGTAAAGAATTATTAGCATACAACCATAATAATTCTTTTGCCCATAACAATAATTTTATTTTATTTTAATAATGGTTCTTTAAATTTGAACACCAGTGAATAAGAGGCTTTCTTTCTTTTCTTTTCGCCATCGACGGAACAGCTGGCCCACTGGGTTAGGTGCTTTTCAGCCTGTTGGATCCCGTCGATGGAATTTAAAGTATATATATACTATAAAGAGCTTAGTAGTGTGTCCTCTTGCAATTGACCACGCTAAACGAGGAGCATTGAAATAAGGACCAGAACATGGAAAAAAGGTGCATGATGGGGACTGCTTAGACTTAGGGGAACACTTATTATGGTGCATGTTAGGCAGACATTTATACAGTTACGGTACATGTTGGGCATACACTATTATGGTACATGTTAGGCGTACAGTTATATTAATAGATAGCTATATAATCAGGTACAGATGCAAAGATGAGCAAATACATTGTACATGTTAGGCATACACTATTATGGTACTTGGTAGGCATGCAGCTATATTAAGGAAATGCTATATAATCAGTTACAGATGTAAAAATGAACAAATACATTACAGATTGTGGGATCCGTTAAAAGAGTTCTGGATTAATCATAAAATTAAACATAATTGGGAATAAAACAAGGAAAATAATAATAATAATAATATGTAAGACATTAAGTAAATAAATATATGTACAAAGCGGGCTGCTGACGGCACGGTGTCCAAGAAAAGAAGTCACTCCAGGCTGTCAGCAATGCTTTTAGCAACGGTAGTGCAGTCTCTAATGCGGCTGAGCGCATATTTGTTCTTAATTGTGTTCTTAAACCATGCCGGCATATTGATTGCAGCTGGTCTTTTTAAATGGGAATTCGCTGTGTGAGGGCAATCAAACACATAGTGATCTGGATCACCAGTACTCCCACAAATACATTGGTCACTGTCTCTTAGGCGAAATCTGTGAAGATACGACATATATGGGCCATGCCCTGTCAGATACTGTGTAAGGTGCGAGGAGCTGCTATTTAAATTCTGGTTAACTTCTGATTGGAAATCCAAAGAATTGCGAAGTTTTTTTTTTAAACCTTGACATCCACCATTGGGAATTCATGGATGGAGTTTAAATGATGCGCGATTTGGATACGAAAAGTCGAGGTTTTATTTTTTCTAATGTTAAAGTGTGAGTGCAGTCGAAGCATAACGTTTTGGTGATACATCCTTTATTCCTTCATCAAATAAATTCCAATAATTGTTTACAGTGTTTATTTCATGTGTGCGTTATTTTTGTCGGCATTTAACCCTTTTCGGCTTAGCCTTTCAACCCAATAACAACATTTCGAAAACTTTCATTCATCAGCAATGTTATTCTTTCAGAGGTTACTTCTCTGAAAGAGCTGGGAAAACGAAAGAAACAGCTTCTCTGGGAGACCTTCCATGGTAAAGATGCTTTGTTAATCAAATTTCTGTTATGGGCTGCATTGTAAAAGATATAGAGTTTCCTAGGTAACCTTCAAGAAACTCTATTCCACATATATGTTTGCAAGATAAAACTGCTTGATTGTTGTGTTGAAAGCCTTAATAATGAATATTGCGATCAAATCACGACTAGATTTTCTAGCAGGAGAATAAAAGATATTTATTAAGCTTAGTGACAAAAGGAAAGTTTTCATTTAGATTAGGTGCAGATCCTTTCACAAGCGAAGACATTCCTTAAAAGACGACACAATATTCCT
>KK116565.1:0-21718 GCA_000611955.2 Stegodyphus mimosarum
ATTTCGACCAAATGCGGCAGGCGGTCCTTAATTTTAATCATCTGAAATTTCTGTCTGTTTTTACCACTGCCATTTTGGACAAAAATTTTTAGTGATTCATTGACAAATATAGTTATCTTTTGAGTGGGTGAATAAGTTCATGGATTATAATTTGTTCCTATTTCTAATATAAACTGTGGATTGCTCAAGTTTCTGAGCAAGAGGTGAAACATAAGCATTTCAAAAATTTTTTCATTTTTCCTGATGAAGTGCTCTTAAACAACTTTTCACTTTTGGGATTGTGAATTCTTTATTAAACCGTTCCAAATTTGGCGAGTTAGCAACATTTTGGCGATTTTAGGATCAGTTTCTATAGAAAACTTTTAATTGGGAAATCTCGGAATTTTTCAACAATATTTTTAAAGCATTATAATATTGATCAATTTCATTAAAATAATGCTAATATATTGAAACTGTATTCAAGAAGTAACATGAAAATGAAGCATTTTTATTTTTCGGCCTCAAATTATAAAGTAGCATTACTTTCCATTTTGGCGACTTATTATGCAGCATTTTGAATCTGAAAAATAAGCAAGTAATAAATGCTTAAATTGAACCTTGGCACAATTCTTAGCAAAAGCAAACTAGTTATGTAATTCATTAAAAATACATTCGTTTTAATTTTTTTTAAATGGTAAGAGTTTCTTTTCTTTTCTTTTTTTTCTTTCTTTTTTTTTGTGTGTAATTGTCTCAACATGCAACAGTTTTCTGTATAAAATTAATATTACATTTTTCTAAGGTGTTTTTAAATAATAAGTTTATTTAAACCTTTATCTGACTTTGTAGTTACTTTCAGGCCTAGCGATAATTTGTTTCACGTCTATCAGGGGTTTCGGACTATTTAATTTTTATCACATGAAGTAAAACCTGTTAGGTACATAGTCGAGAGATTGATAAGTTAGCAGAGGAAACAAGCAGAAAATAGTGAAAATATTAGTTTGCTTATTGAAACACATTTCTTATTGTTAGAAAATTGTTTAAAGAGAAGGAAATTGATATAAATTAGACAGAATGCCTGGAAAAGTTTCAAATTAAAAAGATGCGTAATTATTTTGTTAATTATTGTTGCTACAAAATTTTTAATGTGTAGTTAATATCGTTTAAGAATTAATGTCATAAATTACATGTATTTTAAACTGTGACATGTTAATTGATTGTGATTTTAAGTGTGCTTTTTTAAGAAATATTTTTAAAAAATAAATTTAATAGAGGCCGTGTAAATCTATAATGACTAAGGGTATCTAACTAGCTAATTTAATTATTTATAACTAACTGGTCACCCTTAAAAGTTATCTGCATATCAAAGTGATTTATTGAATTCCATTAATCTACCCACAATCACAAGATCTAGCACAAAAAATTAAAAATTAATGTAAAACTGAAGTCTTTGCATTTAGTGAAACTTAATGTAAAACAACTTATCACCTCTTGTGCTTTAGTGGCTAATTGGAACCTTAAACTAAATTAACCGAGTTATAACCCTAAGTTATGACACTAACTGCATCAGACAGATACAGCACAACATGTTCTGATCAGCAGGTCTCTTTCTAGGCAAGCAGAAGCGGTGGCAACAGCCAGTCTTCCGTAACGAATCATGCTGATTTTACTTCTCATTTTAACCTATGCCGTTTGACATAAAATCTACCTGTTATTTACTAAACCTCTAAACTGAGCAAGTATGTGACAAAATGAGATATTAAAAAAAATCAACATAAAGCTAATTGTGGGTAAAACGTAAATAAAATGTCACTAATTCTTCTCTCAAACATGTCCAATTACTGTAAGGGTAAAATATTTAATGCTACCTGATAAACTTTATAAAGTTGATTTTATTCTCAAATTAGTTTTATAATTATGTTCATTAAACTACGTTTAATAATAATGCTTCTTGTGGATCTATTTTATAAGTCTTAGGATGGTATCACAAAAGTGAAGTTCAAGTGTAGCTAGTATCTTTAATTGAATTTATTCAGTTCCTATTTGGTGATGGGTCTTTAATTTTTCTCATTTATGGGCCTTAAAAGTACTTAATTTCCATGTGCAGAAATATGTACGAACCCTGTATTCCTTTACAAGGACTAAAGAATTCAATTTCATATTCAAGGACATTTAAGGTATCTTATTTTAAACTTACAGGTTTTAAAGTAATACTAACGGGCTGCAGCCAAAGAAAGATTTGTGTGTTCTGTGTACCCCTGAAAAGCAAATGTATGAAATGTATTTCAGGATGAAAGAAATTCTTTCATTCTTTCGAAGCAACAACCAATTCGTAAATAATTTTCTTATTGCAGAACTAGAAAACAAAAACTATTGACACTTCAGGTTAATACGTTGTAACGTCGTGATTTAAATTTAATGTGATATAAAAAGATTTTCTCAATATTAATAAAAGAATTAACGGGGCTGTAATATAACGTGCCAGTTATATTAACTCGAAACAAAAAGTTGCCAACAGCAGCTACTTATTCGAGGGGGCTCGTGCACCTTAAAACCCTGAAGATCTTCGAATATGTTACTGTTGTAAGAATTGGGATAACTTATTTATTTTTAAAGCAGTTACTTCCAACTTTTTACAACTGACTTCGTAATGTAGCTTTACTAGCAACATTACGAAGCGAATACGAAATCATTTACGAACTTCATTATACACATCATTTACGAACTAACGTTTGCAGTGTAAATGTTTATAAAATTTTAAGTTGGATAATAAAGGAAAACAAACCTACAGAACACGTGCACATTTTGAACACATGCAGTCTTCCACATGAACATGTGCATCCCGAAGCCCAAATTTTGGATTTTTGTTTCTGTTTTATTATTTATTTTTGTGCGAACTTAGTAAAATTTTGATTAACAAACTCAACGCTTTAAAAGATTTGTAGGTAGGCGTATTTGATTACGTCAAAGCCTCGAGGGCTATCTGCCTGAGGGAAAGAATGCTTTCATGGAGGATTTTTCTAAGGGAAAGCGGTTCGTATACACGTTACACATGGGAAAAACCACGAAAACGCCCATGCAGCCAGCCCATTCGCGGACTACGAGTGTTCAGCGACTTTACCGCTTGAATGTAGCTGGTAACTTTTGGAAACGAGTAATCAGAGCGTTTGTGTTGCCAAAAATAGTTTTATAATTTAATCTGCTTTGTGACAAAAATTTTCATACTTTCGCGTCATGTTTCCAACTTGCGTGCACAGTTTAAAGCATTCTGTTGAATAATTTAATTTTAATATATAGCTTTTATAATATTTGAAAACTACTGTGAACCAAAAATGCTAAGAATTTCATGTTAAATTCTTATTTGATTTGGAGTTGAGCTTATAAAACGTATTTTATTAAAAAAAATCTGTAATGTTTTCATGCGTAAAATTTTTTAATATTAAAATATTCATCAGATTTTTGGTTCATTTAGAAGACAGTGCCCATATAAAGAATTTCACCGAATTTCATATATGTACCATTAACCATTTCTAAAATATCCTGCGCGCATGGTGAAAACTTGACGTGAACGTATAAAAAATTTTGTCACAAAACAGCAGATTAAATTATAAAAATAATTGTGGCAACACAAACTTTCTGGTTACTAATTCCCAAAGTGTGCTAGCAAGCCGGCATAATATTTTCACTACACAAAGCAGCTATAGTATGCAGTCAGCTGTAAAAAGTTGGAAGTAATTGCTTTTGAAATAAATAAATTACCCCAATTCTTGCAACAGTAACATAATCGAAGATCTTAAGGGTTTTAAGGTGTACGAGCCCCCTTAAAATGCTGACATTTGACGAACATAGACCTTATGAGGTCCATGTTAACGAACAACTTTCGTCACATCCAATCACGTCACAATTACATGACGTCACATCCAATCGCCTGTTCCTTCTGCATCAGAATATGACCTTATATAATAATAATAATATGTTTAATGTTTGGGTAAGTTATTTTTATTTCATATTTTGTAAAACTTACAAATTTTTTATTAAGAAACTATGTACTATTAGAAAGCGAGTAGTGGCAACACTTTTCGAAATAAAGCAGACTTTCATCTCCAGCGGGCGAGACTGTTGCCACTTGGAAAAAATGAGGACGAAAATTAGCGTTTTCAAATATCTCGGAAGCTTCCCACGAATTTTTGTAATCCAGAACTGCTTCTCTGGAAACTCAACTCCCCGATGCTCCGGAGGACAGGATGTCAGGAACAGACAGACAGACAGATGCGCACAGATTTTAATAGTATAGATTACATTTTTAGTAATCAAATATACGTTGACTCATAGAAACTCATTTCCCCATGCCTAAAAGGTAGTATTTGATGCCACCCTGAGCATAAACTTGTACCATGCCGTGATGTAGTTGCTTCAATAACCATCGATTTTTGGAACATCTCATCGCTTTTCTTCTAGCATACAAATCCCATCCCCCCTGACCTTTGAACTTTACCGATTCTGTTTAAAAGCGTGGGTAGTTGGCCATTGAAGAAAGAACTCTTGTATATTTCCTGCCTACGCTTCCAGTATCAAAAGCCAGGAAAGACATCGGCGCGTCAGGGACGCGTTCCATTATAACAGAAAAATCTCTGTAAAGGACAAGGAAAAGTTGTTTTACAATCCAACCGATCCAGTGCAGGAAGTGCTGTAGATTATTTTAAACAAATATTTTTGACTCGAGATTATAATATACCTTCAAATAATAGTATATTCGTGGTTATAGAAGTACGTATAATGGGAAATGATTTTTCGCACATAAAGTTCCTGCATCACGTATGAAAAATTAACTAAAGGTATAATTGTTATGAGGTAGGTGTCTATGTTAATGATGCTCAGTTTAACTATGTCCCCCCCTCGCGTGCTTTATGTTCTAAGCAAAGTGCTCCTGCTCCGCACTCCCACATTTTAATTCGAAGATTCAAT
Organism: Stegodyphus mimosarum; assembly: GCA_000611955.2. Lineage (NCBI taxonomy): Eukaryota > Metazoa > Arthropoda > Arachnida > Araneae > Eresidae > Stegodyphus > Stegodyphus mimosarum. Next base: position 4,942 of record KK116565.1, read on the forward strand.
TTAGTTTCTTCCCATGAAAGGCTGAGTGGGTAAAGCCGCTGTATATTGCTAGTTTGACACGAGCTCGAATCCGCGCAAACAAACTCGCTGAAAGGTCGGTTTCGGTGGTTTGTCCCCAATATGTAATGTAAATATGAGCCAATTTCCGTCAGAAAAGCCTCCAGGAAGGCACCCCTTCCTTTAGGCAGATAGCCCTCGTGTGCTTTACCATGCTTAGGTAACGTTGTCAGGACTGAGTGTTCGGTGCATATTCTTGGAAAACATCTTCGTAACAGCTTAAAGTCCTGATCTTGAACAGGCAGCTGAATGCAGCTATGTTCTGTGATAGAATACTGTGATTGACTTGGAGAATAACTGCACTTGAAAGGGATTTAAAATCCTGTTTTATTAAATCACTATTATTTACAACCACTTCCCAACTCGGGAGGGATACAGAAAGTAAAGACCACACTTGGGTCTAAAATGTACAATTAAATAATATTTAAACTAAAGCTAAATAGAACTTAAATAGTCGTTGCTCGCAGAGCTATAACGCGAGGTTGCCTCTAAACTAAAGGGTGCGTAGCAAGATTTACTAATACCGACGCACTTGGATTTATTTCAATAAGCAATCACGTAAAGCGCTATGGCTTAGAATTTAACTGCTAGCTAGTCAGGCGAACGTCGAATAGAATGATCGTAGTCTGAGACTAAAAGCTCTCTCACACTGAGAGGTTTCTACCTCTTGCTTGAATAGTCGTTGGCTCCGCTTCAAATTAGCATAAGCTGAAAACGCGCGCTTCTTCTAACGGGAAGTTAAAAATGAGAAGAGATAGAAAGATTTAAATTAAAATAAAACTTTGTTAGTTTAGCTAAAACCTTACAACGTAGCATAACATCTGTCCCATTACAAGATTTATAAAATAGATCTGGAGTATAAGTTGAAGAGAATAATAAATCTAAGTAAAGACGGGGCTAAGTAAGATGGAGTAGGTTTAGTAAAGACGGGTTAAGTATCTAAGTGAAGACGAGAGTATAATAATCTAAGTAAAGACGAGAGTATAATAATCTAAGTAAAGACGAGTATAATAAATCTAAGTTAAAGAGTATAATAAATCTAAGTAAACTGGGCAGTTCGTCTGGAATCGTCTCTTTATGAGGATCCTGCGTACTTTTTAGTCCAAAGGGGCTTTGTCCCTGAAGGACTATTGTTTTCGTTTTGCGATTTTGCGTCGGAAACATTCAAAGTCTGTATCACTTTTCAAACTGTTGCCACGAAATATTGCAGCCCTGTATTAGTTAAAGAAATTAAATAATGAAGAATGTGTATAAATGTATGTATGTTTCCCGCATTGTGATAAAACGACGGTACCTAAAGCCATCGAATTTTGAATGCCGTCCTCCTGCTGCGAATATAGGCGTCTGGAAGCCCAAATTTGAAATTTGAAATTTGTTTTATTAACAATTTCATATTTTGTAAAACTTTAAAACGAATTTTTGATGAACAAACTCGAGGATTTCAAAGCGGGCCATGTCAACGTTGTACAGAAAAAAAAAAAAACATTTTTATCTGCAGCGCATGAGACTGTGTGTAGGAAATTCTAAAGATAGTCTCAGTTTAAAATTATTTTGCGATATTGTTCTAAACAACAAACTGAATTTTACGTTTTAAATGCGAAGAACATGATATTCAATAAATAAAAGTAACATACAAAATGTTTAAAAAACGTCCCTTTGGACGTAATTTAAAATCTGAAATCTTTCAAATTTTTTTTTACTTTTTGTTTTACAAGGTATTTTCTCTTTCATTCCCGCATGTCTTTGTGGTGTAACGGTAGCACACTCGGCGCGTATTCGAGAGGTCCAAGTTCGAGTCCCGGCGAGGGCATTGCTCATTTTTCACGTCTCCCTGCTTCAAAATAACCTAATGTTTCTACAGTGGCGCCTGTGCTAAAAGGCGGTGGACGGTAATTCGTCTCTACCAAAGTTTGGCGATTGGGTGTCCTAATCCCCAGTTGCATATTCTACCTCATTTCCTCTTGCCTTCGTGGTGTAACGGTACTGCACTCGGCACGTATTCCAGGTGGCCAGGTTGGCGTCCCGGCGACGGCGTTGCTCATTTTTCACTTCTTCCTGCTTCAAAGTAACCTAATAAGTCTATGCTTTTAAACAGGTTTCTCTAGAATTCTTGACGCACTTGCGTAAACTGTTGTGAAATTTCTTTTCATGCTATTGATGCATTTAAATTTTTTCTCACAAACATGAGGGTAAAAAAAAAAAAGCGAAGGTTTGAAAGAAAAGTTCAAAACTGATCTGATCTATATATTAAAATTCAAAATTTTCTCTAAAGAGCATATGTTTCAAGTGTATATATTAGAATTTAAAATTTTTCAAGTAGCCCATTTCGAGGCGCACTTTGGAATTCAGGATTTTCATGTCATCTACAAACATGAGCTGAGGCGCTGATTTTGCAAGGACACCAACTAATTTTTTTTTTGTCAAGTTTTTAATTTTAGCTAAATTTCTAACTTATTTTTTTTTCAAAATATTTCAAGTGATGAATAAATAAAGATATATTTTTCTTTGAATTATAACTATGTTTAATTTGTGCACAGCATCAAGTGTACTGATCCCTTAGTACTGTCAAGAGCTGAAATCGAGTTTGTCCAAGAATAAACCCATGGCCTATACTACAGTCGTTAAATTCCTTCCGTGTGACTGGTTCTATGGAGTGAGAAGTGTTAATTAAAAATAAAATCTATAATTGGTACTTACGTAAAAGTCCGTCGACCGTTTTAGTCTATTAAGGAAAAGACGCCAAAATACGCAATTTTTCGCCAAAAATGGAAGTTTTCTTCAAAAACGATGGGTTTGGTGTAACCTTGATTACACGTGTTAATTATTATTCTTGAGTAAAGACTCCTTTTTCCCCCCTCTGTCCGCATTTTCGGAAAAAAGAATGATTAAGATTTGGGATCTGCTTACTACAGAAGAGCATTTGAATATTTCCAAAGTTATAGAATCTTACCGGCCTCAAAAAATGTGTTAATAGCCACAATATGGTGATATTATAGTAAAAATAATGGAAATTTTTAATGAAAAACTAAATATAAATAAATGATAATATAATAATTTTGAAAGAAAATAAGAATAGAACTTTTTTTTTCCTTGTATTTAGTAAATGGTTTTAATGGTTTAAATGGCGCCGTCGGTTGTGGTCGACGGGATTTTCTGTAAGTACCGTGTAATTTTACTTTTGGGGATTGCATCAAATTGTTTTCTAAACTGCTTAAGTACGTTTGGTTCAATAAGTTTGTATACGTCAAAGCTCTCTAGGACTGTATGCCTAAGGGAAAGGAATGCCTTCGTGGAATACTTTCGGAAGGAAAAGCCTCATATCCACATGGGTAAAACTGTCAGGACTGAGTGTTCGGTGCATATTCTTGGCAAACATCTTCTTGAACTCCTTAAGTCCTGATCTGGAACAGGGAGCTGAATGCAGCTATGTTCTGTGGTAGATACTGTGATTAAGTGGTAGAAGAACTGCACTTGAAAATAAACAATCAGATAAATTTAAACTAAAGCTAAATAGAAATTAAATTAGTCGTTGCTCGCAGAGCTATAACGCGAGGTTGGCCTCTAACTAAATGGTGCGTAGCAAGATTTACTAGTACTTACGCACTTGGAATTATTTCAATAAGCAATCACGTAAAACCACTATGGCTTAGAATTTAAATGCTAGCTAGTCAGGAGAACGTCGAATAGAATGATCGTGGTCTAAGACTAAAAGCTCTCTCACCCTGAGAGGTTTCTACCTTTCGTTTAAATAGTCGTTGGCTCCACTTCAAAAAACCTTACAAAACCAGGAAACCGGCCCAGCAGCCAACCCGTTCGTCTGGAATGGAATCCGTCTGCATTACCAGTGTTAAACGACTTTACCGCTCGGACATTGTTTAGTCTGGGTTATTATTATATTTATTCCGTTACTTATAAAGCTAACAGCCCACTAGCGGCCGAGCGGTAAAATCGCTGAACACTGGTTGTTCCGTCGTTGGTTCGAATTCAGGTAAATGGGCTTTTTCGTGTTTTTTCCCATGTGTAACGTGTACTGCAGACCAACTCGACGGCTTCCATTTCAGCTGAACCAGCACAGGAGGAAAGAGCTTCTTTTTCTCTCTATAGATCCACATCCATGAGAGAACCTCCCTTTCAGGAACTTAGCCCCTTCACGGGATTACATCAGGAACCGGCAAGAGCAGGATAAAAGTTCCCTGCTTAAAGCCAGTATATTCCCAAAGCTCCAAAGTAACGTGTATACGAGCCAGTTTTCCTTAGAAAGTTCTCCACGAAGGCATCCCTCTCCTTAGGCAGGTAGCCGTAGTGTGCTTTGCCATAATAAACTAAACTAACCAAACCAAGCTGCTACCAAAATTATAGCAATTTGAAAATCATAAATAGTTTTTTTCCGCCTCCTTCTCTACTCAGCTAATGTATTTATTCTAGTTTGAGTCGCAAGAGAAATACTTACATTTGAGCAGCTTATTAGTAGGTTAGGGTTAGGTATAGCTGCAGGGGACCCCTATTATTTACCCAGAGTTAAGTTGATAAGGGCTCCTTGCAGTATCTGTCCAGATTAATGTCGCCTTTCTGGAGCCCACGTTGCCGTTTCGTTGCCGATATGCTACCGTTGTTTTGCTACTACTGACCTCACAAACTCTGCCACCCCGTCCAAAAATGTCCAGAGTTCTCAGCAGGTGTCCCGTTTTAAGTTCACATTTGGGCGGATGGGGCATTTTACACCGCTGCCTAGATTATACATTAAACACCGTATACGCGCAACAGTTACCAACAGGAATACATAACGTTGTTGTTAATTAATATGTTAACCTGCTTGAACCGGTGGGCATGGCATTTAACTGGCTGCAAAATGACTGCATTTTCATCACACCTGGCCATTCGTTACTTAGAGACAAGGTGCAAGAAAACTTCGCAGAAGCAGAAGTGGCTCCCTTCCAAGGAAAAGGGTAACAACTGCGCATGCGAGAAATATCTGTCGCCAAAAAGCGCCAAAGCTCGAAACTGAATGTCGAAGTTTCTTTGGACAGGTTCGACCGTTACGTTTAGCAAGAGTTTAAACAAAGAATAAAGTTCTTTGGTTTCGAGTAGCGATATGGAAAATGGAAGTTCAACAGCCAGTGAAAGTGAAAATTCACTTAATATTTCATCATTTCCGAGTTTCAATTATCGCGAAAAGTCAAAGAACGATTCATCTTAACCCGTGTTCCTCAATTTCCTGTACACGTCGCGGAGGGGGAAAATGTCGGCTAAGTACCAAAGGACCTGCACATCACAGAGGGGAAGTTCTCGCCAACGAATTCCGTCGCCAAATCCCTTGGCGAATGTTCCCTTTTCTTTGTAGCGGCGTTGCAGACAAAGTGGTTTACATTACGTCTATGGAGCCTTCCCTTCTTTACATAGAGGTTCTTTGCTTGCACCACTCGTGAGTGCAAGCAAAGAACCGTCGTGAGTCCTGTTACATGTTGTTAACGGCGCTTTTTTCTTTACTGTGGAGTTGCACGAGCAAATATCGCATTTGTGTTTAATTGTTTTGTTGCGTTGTTACTAAAGCTCTTTTTTTTTAGCGGCTAATTTGCGCTGCGTACCTCTTGATTTCTAGCACCTGGAAAGTCAATAACTTTCACAGTTTTATTCTTCGAGTGCTTATTTTTGAGAGTGTGTCTTAGGAATGAGAATAAATCCTCACCTGAATTTGACTTCTGTACATGAGGTGACTCTGTTAACGGGCAGAAAAAAAAGATATTATTTGTGGTAACCCCTTTCTCCATAAACAGAACTGGATATGTTTTTAATAGCTTGTGTAAAATTGTACCCTGGAGATTTTCAAATGATCTTTGTTAGCTTTATAACTTTTTGACGCTAATACTGGTACTCAAGAGCCCTTCAGAATTCGACGTTGTTAACTTGTTCTGCCCATCATCACTGAAAGGCAAAATCCTGGATATTGTTGCCAATCCGGAAAGCGAAATCCGGTAGAAAAATAGAGAACTATTTCAAAATATTAATAACTGTGCTTTACCGGTTAAACAAAATTTAAAAAAAAAATCTGTATCTTCTGAAAATTAATAAGACTGAAACTCTCAGAGTCTGCGCCCCTAGCAGCAAAATACAAAAAGAATTCATTAATTATTACATTGGACACTAAATTACCGAAACCTATGTAAAAGAAATGAAAATAAAGTAAACAAATCAAATACGCCATAGTGTATAAACGCATGTCAAAAGTGAAAAATTAGAAATAAAAGTTTAAAATTTAAAAAAAAATCTGAAAGGTTTCAGATTTTAAATTACGTCCAAAGGGGCGTTTTTTAAAAATTTTGAATATCATGTTCGCATTTAAACCATAAAATTCAGTTAAAGAACAATATCGTAAAATAATTTTAAACTGAGACTATCTTTAGAATTTCCTACACACAGTCTCACGCGCTGCAGATAAAAATGTTTTTTTCTGTACAACGTTGCCATGGCCCGCTTCGAAATCCTCGAGTTTGCTCATCAAAAATTCGTTAAAGTTTTACAAAATATAAAATCGTTAATAAAACAAATTCCAAATTTGAAATTTAGGCTTCCAGACGCCTATATTCGTGGCAGGATGACGGCATTCAAAATTCGATGGCTTTAGGTACCGTCGTTTGATCACAATGCGAGAAACGTACATACATTTATGCACATTCTTCATTATTTAATTTCTTTAAATATAATACAGGGCTGCCATATTTTGTGGCAACAGTTTGAAAAGTGATACAGACTTTTAATGTTTCCGACGAAAAATCGCAAAACGAAAACAATAGTCCTTCAGGGACAAAGCCCCTTTGGACTAAAAAAATCTGAAAGGTGTCAGATTTTAAATTACATCCAAAGGGGCATTTTTAACGTTTCGTGTGTTACCTTTATTTATTAAATATCATGTTCTTGCCATTTAAACCACAAAATTCAGTTCAACAGCCATATCGCAAAATAATTTTTAAAATGAGTGTATGTTTAGAATTTCCGATACACAGTTCCGCGCGCTTTAGATAAAAAGTTCCCCCCCCCTCCGTAGAGTGTTGCCATTGCTCGCTTTTAAATCGTTTGAGTTTGGTCATGAAAAATTCGTTAAAGTTTTATAAAACATGATATAGGTAATAAAACAAATTCCAAATTTGGGCTTCCAGATGCACATATTCGGTGGAAACGTACGTTATTCAAAATTGGATGGCCCTAGGTACCGTTGTTTTATCACATTTGGAGAAATATACATACATTTATGGAGATTCTTCATTATTTAATTTATTTAAATATATTTATTATTATTTATATATTATTTAATTTATTTAAATACAGAGCTGCAATATTTTGTGGCAACAGTTTGAAAAGTAATTCAGACTTTTAATGCTTCCAACGCAAAATCGCAAAACGAAAACAATAGTCCTTCAGAGGCAAAACCCTTTTGGACTAAAAATTTGCTTCATTGGTAACCTAGAATCTTGCATGGAATTAGTTTTGTGAGAAAATTAGAAATTAAAACCAGAGTAAACACGAAGATAATTAACTAAAACTGATCTCGAGGCAAAAGTATTAATATATTCTTTTTCTTCGTTCTTTAAACTAATTCACTGTTACGCGACTGTTTCTTAACTAATTGATACGATAGCATAAACAAAAAATATTGTTAAAAATTTCACAGTCGACCTATTAACCTATTTTATTTAAAGCAATCATGGCTTAACGTAATACGTTTCGCAAAACTTTGTTTAGTAGTCCAAATAAATTAATTTTAATTGATAAATTTGCATTATATTGAGCAATGATTTTTTATTTTTATATTGAAGATAAACGAAAAGCCTTCTTCATCGGATCGGCCGACAAAAGTATCGTCTGCAGCCATGGTTATATCCGAAAAGGAAAAAAAAAAAGTACCTGGAAGAGGTTTTTCTTTCACTTTCAGGTACTGAGGAAAACATCCAATGCTCAGTTGAGTTGCAATTATTTGGAATTCTAATCTTCCAAATAACCACCCCCCCTCGAATAGAAAGTAGAATTTATCGTGGTGTTAATTTATTTCCTTATTTTTAATTTTTTTCATTGAATTAATTAACATAAAACTGCAATTTACATTTTCTATTAAATTTCTTTATATAAAGCATTTAACTTTTAACATTTGTTTAGTAAATCTCTAAGTTTTTATTAATATCTGAAAAACATATCTTCCGATTAATTGTTTTAATTATATTTATTATTTTTTCGACATTAGTTTCATTGTCTTATTCGATAAATAACTATCCTACAACTATTGGATTTAAAACAATTTCGTGATCTGTAAGTTTGCTATTGTTTGTGTTTAATTTTAAAGCCCAAGTTAAATCAAATAAATGATTTGTCGATTTTATTTGTTTGGTTTATGTAATCACGGCAAAGCCTCGAGGGCTAACTGCCTAAGGGAAGAGATGGCTTCATGGAGGATTTTCTAATGGAAACTGGTTCGTATAAACGTTACACACAGGGAAAACGACGAAAACGCCCGTACAGCCAGCCCGTTCGCGAGATTCGAGCCTCGGTCCGAACTACCAGTGTTCAGCGACTTTACCGCTCGGCCGCCGGTGGGCATTTTATTTGTTTCAAATAATAACGAGTTTATAGCCAAATAAAAATTATCTGATTCTTAATTTTGTCGAAAAAGTGTGTTTTATATTTTTTCAATAGAATAAAATTATCCGATACTTTTTAGATTGCAAAACTGTTTGTGTAATATAAATCCGGCATATGAAAAATATTAAATTCTCTCAAACCCCGGATGTTTTGAATATCCGAATGAGTTGCAGCCTTCGTTAATCGGCAAAATTTTAAGTTCTAATACATTGGCATTTGTGAGTGCATTGAACTTACCGTCCATGTTTCTAGCAGATTTTGTTCTGTTGAAGTTATTAATAAAATTGATTAATAATTAATTAATAATATAAATATTATTATTAAAAACAAAAGTGTTATTGGAATAGAGGATTGAATTGAATTTTAAGAATTTATTTGAAATTTTGACTATGGGACAAATAAGAAACTTCTTATAAGTATTTCTGAGACAGGTGCATAAATTAATATTGAGAATCCGATGTTTGAAGCGGATTGTTCGTATTATGGGTTGCGTTATTTTTTTTGTTTTTTAACCATTTTGTTTATTATTTTGTTCTCTCTGTTTTTGTGTGAATGTTTATGTCTAGTGGTAGCTAATAGTATTTTTATGAGCCCCAAAGGGGCGTTAGACCCAATGGGCTATTACTTTCAAAACGGCATTTTGCGTCGTTTCACTTTCTGCGTTGGTTCACTTTTCAAACTGCTGCCACCAAATATTATCGCCCTGCGTTATATTTAAAGAAATTAAATAATGAAAAATGTGCATGAATGTATCTACGTTTCTGGCATTGTGAAAAAACGACGGTACCTAGAGCTATCGAATTTTGAATAACGTAATCCTCCGCCCGAACATGGGTACCTGTACGCCCGATATTCGAATTTGTTTTATTATTCATTTAAAATTTTGTAAAATTTTAGCGAATTTTTGATTAAAAAACTCGACGATTTCAAAGCCAGCAATGGCAACACCGTACGGAAAAGAAACATTTTAATCTTCAGTGCGTAAGACTGTGTATCGGAGATTCTAAAGATATGCTCTTTTTAAATATTTTGTGATATTCTGTTGAATTGAATTTTATGATTTAAGTGCGAAGAACATTATATTTAATAAATAAATGTAACACACAAATGGTAAAAAAATGCCCTTTTGGGGGTAATATAAAATCCCTTTGAGCGTAATATAAAATCTGAAAGCTTTCATGTTTTCTTTCTTTCTTTTTTAGTCTAAAGGGGCTTTGTCCCTGATGGACTATTGTTTTCGTTTTGCGATTTTGCGTCGGAAACATTAAAAGTCTGTATCACTTTTCAAACTGTTGCCAGAAAATATTGCAGCCCTGTATTATATTTAAAGAAACTAAATAATGAAAAATGGGCATAAATGTATGTGTGTTTCTCGCATTGTGATAAAACGACGGTACCTAGAGCCATCGAATTTTGAATGACGTCATCCTGCTGCGAATATGGGCATCTGGAAGCACAAATTTGAAATTTAGAGTTTGTTTTATTATCGATTTCATATTTTGTAAAACTTTAACGAATTTTTGATGAACAAACTCCAGGATTTCGAAGCCAGCGATGGCAACGTTGTACAGAAAAAACAATTTTATCTGCAGCGCATGGGACTGTGTGTCGGAAATTCTAAACATATGCTCAGTTTAAAATTATTTTGCGATATTGCTCTTGAACTGAATTTTATGGTTTAGGTGCGAAGAACATGATATTTAATAAATGAAGGTAACAAACAAAATGTTAAAGAATCCCTTCTTTGGGCGTAATATACAATCTGAAAGCTTTCAGATTTTTAGTTCAAAGGGGTTTTGTCCCTGAAGGACTGTTGTTTTCGTTTTGCGATTTTGCGTCGGAAACATTAAAAGTCTGTATCACTTTTCAAACTGTTGCCACAAAATATTGCAGCCCTGTATTATATTTAAAGAAATTAAATAATGAACAATCTGCATAAATGTATGTATATTTCTCCAAATGGGATAAAACAACGGTACTTAAAACCATTAAATTTTGAATAACATACGTTTCCATCCGAATAGGCGCATCTGGAAGCCCGAATTTGGAATTTGTTTTATTACCTATTTCATATTTTGTAAAACTTTAGCGAATTTTTGATGAACAAACTCAAACGATTTAAAAGCGAGCCATGACAACACTCTACGAGGAGAAAAAAAAAACCTTTTTATATAAAGCGCGTGGAACTGTGTATCCGAAATTCTAAAGATAGACTCATTTTAAAATTATTTTGCGATATTGCTGTTGAACTGAATTTTATAGTTAAGAACAGGATATTTAATAAATGAAAAACTAGAAAATTTAAAAAAAAAATAAAATCTGAAAGGATTCAGATTTTAGATTACGTACAAATGGGCGTTTATTTAACATTTTGTGTGTTACCTTTATTTGTTAAATACCATGTTCTTCGCACTTAAACCATAAAATTCAGTTCAACAGCAATATCGCAAAATAATTTTAAATTAAGCACGTCTTTAGAAATTTCAGTACACACTCTCACGCGCTGGAGATAAAAATGTTTTTCTGTACAACGTTGGTATTGCTGGCTTTGAAATCTTGGAGTTTGTTAATGAAAAATTCGTTAAAGTTTTAGAGAATATTGTTACGAATTTCACATTTATTTGGCTATTTATTTAGAACTGTAATTAAAATTCCTTTTTATTTTCCCGTGCAACGCACGCAGACGATTTTTGAAAAGAAAGCTACGTCAAAAAAAAAAAAAAAAAAAGCAACATAATGCAATTCCAAAAATTCCAATAGACAACCCAATACAACTTCAATAATCAACATAAGCACTAAATTGAAAAGTGATACGCCGTTTCTTGTGAACCAACACAAAATGCCAAACCGAAAGTAATAGTCCTTCGGGATTTAAAACCCTTTGGACTAATAAAGGTAACCCACAAAACGTTAAAAAACGCATTTTTGGACGTAATTTAAAATCTGAAAGGTTTCAGATTTTTTAGAAATTTAATTTTTTATTTTTTATTTATTAGTCCAAAGGGATTTAGTCCCGAAGGACTATTACTTTCGTTTTGCGATTTTGCGTCGATTCACTCTGAATGCCCGTTTCACTTTTCAAATTGTTGCCACTAAATGTTATCGCTCTGCATTAAATTTTAAAAAGTGAAAAATCTGCATAAATGTATGCATGTTTCTCGCATTGTGATAAAACCTAGAGCCATCGAATTTTGAATGACGTAATCCTACTGCGAATATGGGCATCTGGAAGCCCTAATTTTGAATTTGAAATTTGCTTTATTATCGATTTTATGTTTTGTAACATTTCAACGAATTTCTGATTAACAAACTAAATGATTTCAAAGCGAGCAATGGCAACACTTTGGACGTTATTTAAAATCTGAAATCTTTCAGATTTTTTTTATGATATATTTTTAAAACTTGTATTTTAAAATAATTAGTTCAAAGGGATTTAGTCCCGAAGGACTATTACTTTCGTTTTGCGATTTTGCGTTGATTCACTCTGAATGCCCGTTTCACTTTTCAAATTGTTGCCACTAAATGTTATCGCTCTGCATTAAAGTTTAAAAAATGAAAAATCTGCATAAATGTATGCATGTTATTATTTTTTTTTTTTTGACGTAGCTTTCTCTTCAAAAATCGTCTGCGTGCGTTGCACGGGAAAATAAAAAGGAATTTTAATTACAGTTCTAAATAAATAGCCAAATAAATGTGAAATTCGTAACAATATTCTCTAAAACTTTAACGAATTTTTCATTAACAAACTCAAAGATTTCAAAGCCAGCAATACCAACGTTGTACAGAAAAACATTTTTATCTCCAGCGCGTGAGAGCGTGTACCGAAATTTCTAAAGATATGCTCAATTTAAAATTATTTTGCGATATTGCTGTTGAACTGAATTTTATGGTTTAAGTGCGAAGAACATGGTATTTAACAAATAAAGGTAACACACAGAATGTTAAATAAACGTCCCTTTGGACGTAATTTAAAATCTGAAACATTTCAGATTTTTTTTTTTTATTTTTATAATTTTTTTTATTTATTTTTTTGGTATGTTTCTTTCTTGTTATTCGGGGTCTTTGCTTGGTTTTCCTGTAGCTTTAATTAATTACTTTTTATGCTGCTTAGTTTACGTGCCATTTGAAATCATTTTGGCGGGTATTGCCGTATCTGTGGCTGCATCGTTTGTTGCTGGGAAGGCCGCTGTTCATTTAAGCCGTAAGCCCGACTTCTGTCGGCTGGAAAGGGTTGGAGCGCTGCACCCGTTAAGTACCGTCAAATCCTTTTCTGCATTCTCGAAAAACAATTGCATTCTTGACGGGAAGAGGCCCTGCCCGGCAGTCATAACGGGGCTTTGCTGCTTTTGTCGGAAATGGCAGAATAACAGAACTTAATCAAGCGTTAAATGTAGCGTGAAGATTAACTTTTGGGAAGTGGCAATCTTCCCTCCGCGGAACACCAAGCTGTCTCACCTGGGAGCTATCGGGTTATATAAACTCCCCTTTTCTAAATTAAACAAAGAACCTCCCTGTCATTCAACCGGCGTTATTTTGGGCCCTCTGTCTTTCGTCCTTGTTCCATTTTACGAATCTCGACTGCCACAAATAGATTTCCCCAAGCTCAAGTACACACACTACACTCTCGAAGCTAAAATTATAATAGCCGCTTGTTACACTTTGGGGAATTTTTCCCCCTTCTCACAACAATAAGGTCGATCAAGGGAAAAGAGACTGCAATTTGTTTAACAGAGGACGTTTCATGTTGGAGTTAATTTTAGCAGCAACAATATAGGTTCACGCTATTAAACGTTCTGGTGGTTTTTACATGTAGATGAATGGAATTAATGTTTGTTCTTGTTGTTTTTAAACACTCCTCAAAGACAATTTTCGAATGGGCGCCGAAATTAAGATACTGTGACTGTTGCAGGTTAACATTTGTAAGTAAATCTTTGAAATAAGTTTTTATTAATAACTGAAAAACATTTCTTCCGATGAACTGTTTTAATTTCATTTAAATCACGTGCAAGGCCTGGAACCACGATGTACAAGTCCGAGATATACTGAAACTACTATTATCAAACAATCTACTTAATGTACGAGATATTGTAAAAGTATATTGTGTATCAGCGTAACAAAGTGAACAATTAAAATAATTAAAAAAAAACATTTTTTTCCCCTTCTGAATAATACTCTGCGACTTCAGACAGGGAACTGACAATAAAAATACTTTGCAACGCATTTTTAATAGGTTTAATAGGTTTTCTGGGTTAATTGTTAAAAAACATTAACAAAAAAAGTCGTGTCTTCTGAGATTAAAAATGGTAACTTTATTTCATACTAACATGCAAAGAATATTACGTCAAAGAATTATAGCTTTTTATTTCATGTTTTACAAGATGAAAGATATGGTTATTAGACTAATGAAAGACAAAAATTCGAAACAGTTTTTTGATGTTTCTGAGTTCTTATTTACCCCTCGAAAGAAATATATTATTTGTACTTTAAATACTCCTCTTCTTATCTTTACCAGCCCACCAGCGACCGAGCGGTAAAGTCGCTGAACACTGGTAGTTCGATTCGAGGCTCGAAACCCGCGAATGGGTTGGCTGCATGGGCGTTTTCGTTTCGTATACACATGTATCGTATATACACCCTTGGGACTTTACTGTAATTTAATAAACCAAACCAAACCAATCTAGACGCCAAAGAAATATTAATTTAGAAGTCAAACAACAAAAATCTGCGTTATATTTTCAATTTTTCACAGGACTAGTTTCGATGACAAGTTTCATTCTCAGCTGCAAAAGCGCAAATGAACGAGATAAGATGAGAAAGATTAATGATAGATTAGATAAGATAAGAAAGCCTGGACAGGAGACAAGCTTCAGGCGCCATCTGTTGTTAAAACCAGAACTAAAACATAATTTCTTTAAAAGCTGAAGGTAAAGATGGATTGGAATTAGGGTTGTTAAATAGAACAAAAAGATTTTTTTGAATGTGAAATGCCTTTAGAAAATCCAGTTCACCAATGGAAGATGTTTTTTGAATAATTTTGACAGCAGAAAAATTGAAAGTGTGATTTTCGGACCAACAGTGTTGGGCAACAGAAGACTTCTGTGTTTCCTTTTTTCTGACATATGTCTCACGTTTCTTAACGCGAAATTTAGTTTGGCCAATGTAAAATGTCTCGTAGTTTGGCTGTTCTAGTTAACGACCCTAATTCCAATTCGTCTTTGCCTTCAGCCTTTAAAGAAATTATGTTTTAGTTCTGGTTTCATCAACAGATGGCACCAGTAACTTGTGTCCTGTCCAGGCTTTCTTACCTTACCTTATCTTATCTAATCATTATATCTTATCTGGTTCATTTGCACTTTTTCAGCTGAGGATGATGATTCGGTAAAAGCAGCGAAACTAGTCCTGTGAAAATTTGAAAATATAACGCTGATTTTTGTTGTTTGACTTCTAAATTAACAAACCAATCTTATTTTTACTTGAAATATTTTTTATGAATTTTGTTCTGATAAAATAAAATATGTCTACACGATCATGCTTTGGAAACTAACGGACGAATAGTCTGCAAAGAATTTAAAAGCAATTGTAATTGTTAACCGCTATGGAAAACATAAAATCTTTCGTTTTTCGTTGTGCGAAACATCAGACCTTAAACACTTCCACTCAGCCTCGCATAGCAAATTCTGAGATTTTTGCCATTCCATAAAGCATAAGAAGTTTAGCTTAGCTTTCAGATTTAATCAATCTGTTACTGAATAAAAAACTAAGCGATTAAAAAAAAAAGTCAGTGCATTTCTTGATTCTTTATTTTTTTTTATTTCTTCGTAATATTTAGTAATTTAGATAATTTATTTCAATTCATAGTTACTAAAATATTTCTATCACGATATGTTAACTAACAGCACCATTTTTTTCCTTTTTTGTGATGTTTCAGAAATTTGAATACTATCCTTCTTTTTATTTTAACGCCCAAAGGAGCGTTAAACCACAGGGCTGAATCTCTGAAATGTTATGTATCACTTTTCAAATGGTTGCTACGAAGTATTATCACCCTGTATTATATTTAAAGAAATTAGATAATGAAGAATCTGCATGAATGAGTGTATGTGTCTCGCATTATGAAAAATGAATGGCAGCCAGAGTCATCAAACTTTGAATAACCTCTTTCCGAACATGGGCATCTTGAAGCCTGAATTTGTAACTTCGAATTTCTTTTATTGTGTATTTCACATTTTGAAAGCTTGAAAGAATATTAATTAACAAACTCAATGATATCAAAGCGAGTAATAACAATACTGTACAGAATAAAGTATTTTTATCTCCAGCGCGCAAGACTGGCTATCGGAAATTCTAAAGCTATGCTGTTTTTAAATATTTTTAGATCGAAGTGGGCTAGACCAAATGCTCCCGAAACGTATATGCGTCTGTAAATAAAGAAAACGCCCTTTTGGGCGTGATATAAAGTCTGAAAGACTTTCAGATTTTATTTTTTTTTTTCCTTTGATATTTTAATTTAAGTGTTTTGTTTTTTGAAGTTTTTGAAATTTAAAGGTAAACTTTTTTTAAGATGTTATATTGCAGTTTTGAGCTCTAAGACTGCACTTTGTTAAGCACTTTAAATGTATGCCAATAATGCAATTACACACACACGCACACGAAAAAGAGAGAGAGAGATTTTTTTTTTTTATATTATGTACCGCTGAAGAATCGTTCCTTTCAAATTCCTTCCTACACTGCCATCCAGAATAAAAATAAAACTTAAATTTGGTAGAAATCTTAAAGCAACGTATCTTCATTTATTTGCAAGTGTTTATATTTCTGTAATTTACAATTCTAGCCACGTGTGTTCTAACGATATTTTGAAACTTTTCTGTTAATGCACTTCATAAAACATATCGGCGCAAAATCGTAACTAACTAACGTAAATTTTGAGTTTTTAAACATACAACAATGTTTGTCAAATTAGATAAACCACACACAGACGTCCCCTGCTGTTTGCCCAAAATGGAAAATATTTCATTTTTAAATTTCGTAACATCAGTTTGGCGCCCCCCTGTCTGGATGTAGCGCCTGCTGGAATAGATGTAATCCTCTTCCC
>KK116565.1:21746-70709 GCA_000611955.2 Stegodyphus mimosarum
CCCCCCCCCCCCAACTATGCCATTGTGACAGACGCATGAGCCATAATGTACGAAAAGAAATTATAATACTCATATTATAAATTCTTTGGTGGGTGTAGACTGGCGTTAAAAAAGCTAATAATAAAACAAGAAAATCTGAAAGCTTTCGGATTTTAAATTAAGTCCAAAGGGGCGTTTTTTAACATTTTGTATGTTACCTTTATTTATTAACTTTCAGATTTTAAATTACGTCCAAAGGGGCGTTTTTTTAACATTTTGTACGTTACCTTTATCTATTAAATATCATTTTTTCACACTTAAAACCATAAAATTCAGTTGAAGAACAATTTCGCAAAATAATTTTAAAATGAGTCTGTCTTTAGAATTTCCGATACACAGTTCCACGCGCTGGAAATAAAGAGGTTTATTTTCCCCCTCGTTAAGTGTTGCCATTGCTCCCTTTTAAATCGGTTGAGTTTGTTCATCAAAAATTCGTTAAAATTTTACAAAATATGAAATAGGTAATAAAACAAATTCCAAATTCGGGCTTTTAAATGCGTATATTCGGGTGGAAACGTACGTTATTCATAAGTGGATGGCTCTAGGAACCGTTGTTTTATCACATTTGGAGAAATATTCATACATTTATGCAGATTCTTCATTATTTAATTTATTTAAATGTAATGTAAGGCTGCAACAGTTTGAAAAGTGATTCAGACCCTTTAATGTTTCCAACGCCAAATCGCAAAACAAAAACAATAGTCCTTCAGGAACAAAGCTCCTTTTGACATAAAAATAAAAAAAGGGGGCGGGGAACAAAATCTGAAAGGTTTCAGATTTTAAATTACGTCCAAAGGGGCGTTTTTTAAACATTTTGTGTATTACCTTTATTTATTAAATACCATGTTCTTCGCACTTAAACCACGAAATTCAATTCAACAGCAATATTGCAGAATAATTTTAAATTGAGCCTATCTTTAGAATTTACTATACACAGTCTCGCGCGCTGGAGATAAAAATGTTTTTTCTGTACATCGGTGCCATTGCTGGCTTTGAAATCCTCGAGTTTGTTAATGGAAAATTCGTTAAAGGTTTACAAAATATGAAATCGATAATAAAACAAATTCCAAATTTCAAATTTGGGCTTCCAGATGTCCATATTTGCAGTAGGAGTACGTCATTCAAAATTCGATGGCTCTAGGTACCGTCGTTTTTTCCCAGTGCGAGAAACATACATACATTATGCAGATTCTTCATTATTTAATTTCTTCAAATATAATACAGGGTGATAATATTTGGTGGCCACCGTTTGAAAAGTGAAGCCCCTGTGTTGCCATACACCGAATCTCAAGCGCTTACCTCCGAATAACTATATTTGCAATCTAATCTCGATCGGTTAACCGGAACGGGCTCTAGAAGTGCAGATGTTGGCAAAGTTTCTTAATGACCACCCTGTATATCCACTCTGTTACCCGGCTCGGTGAGCTCAGTTTTTGTATTCGAAGTAAGTCGTGCATTTTTGCTTTAAAATTGATTGAATTTTGTTGTTTTTAAGTTAAGGTTTTTATGCCTTTAGTTAATCTGATGCAATAGTTGTAGAACCATCAAGAATTTAAAGGTTGTTTACGTTCCGCTAAGCCTAACGACACCGCCATTTGTTGACATTTGAAACTAGTGAATTAAGTTAGTTTCTGCACCAACTTCAGTGCCTTTTTGCCGGGCCAAAAGTTCTGTGCACCTAAAAATCTGTCTTTCTGCCTAATTTTAATTCATTTAAACTCTAATTTAATTGTAAAAAATTTTTTAATGGTTTTTAACTGTATTTGGTGTTTTAGGTTTTTCTGTATTTTACAATTTTTAATGAAGATGTTTTGAGTTTTTATATATTTTTTCCTCGCCGCGAAGTGAGAACGGAATTGATTGAATGAGAAATATATCTAATGAAATTCGAGGAAATAAGTTTAAATGTTTATTACAAAAATTATCCATAATCTAATAGGCCGTATAGGAAATCGCGTGGTGTCTACATCAAATTTTTATTCCGCGTGTTTATTCGTAAATACGCGTAAATAATTCTTGCTGCTTTTGCTTCGTATTCAGGAGGAAAATTTCTTTCGATATACTTCTAACGGATAAAGAATCGTCACCTTGATTTTAAGTAAAGACATTTTGTCATTGACATTTCATTTGAATAAAGACATTTGATTTAAATAAAGACATATAGTAATCCTCCGCCCTATTTGTTGTTAAATAAGCAGTGTATTTAGAGCTTGCGTTCTTTTGTGTTTATCTAACGGGGGTTGTTAAAAGTAGTCTTCTTTTGTTTATGTATTTGAAACAGCGTTATAAAAATAACATTCTTTTCTTTGTATTTTCGAAGCGGGGCTGTAGAAGCATGTCGTCCTGATCTTGGAAAGAAAGTGGATGTTTAATTCCTTATTCTGAATTTTATATTCGAAATCGTACATCATAAAAACATATCTTTTTAATGTCAAAGCTTTGTCATAAAAGTATTTTTCTTAAGCGTATAACGACTGAGACGCTAGCGAATGGGCTAGCTACATGGAGATTTCATTGATACTCCCTTCATACTTAATGTGAATGGGAGTCAATAGTAAGTCCACCATGAAGGCATCTTCTCCCTTTAGTGGATACCTGTCATGTGCTTTGTTTTAATCAGTTAGTAAACTTGTAGAGACATTAGGCTATTACGAAGCAGGAGAGGTGAAAAATAAGCAACGCCTTCGCCGGGAATCGAACCACGGACCTCTCGGTTACGCGTCGAGCATGCAGACCACTACGCCACGAAGGCATGCGAAGAAGAAGGGAGAAATACCTTACAAACTTGTTACAAAAAGGGCAGTAAAAGACATCGTTAATCCAATGGATATAACCAGAGCTTAAATTGCGCCGGAGCCCGGCTCCGGTACTTCCCTTTCCGTGGATAAATTATAATTTCGTTCCGAGCGCACCGGAGCCCTAAATAAAAGAGTTCCAACACTTCTTTTATGTAAATGAAGCACAAGTTTAGCAGATAAATTTTGTTTTAATAGCAAACGCGGCTTCAAAATCAATTCTAACTTCTGAATGAAGTCCTGTCTTTGCTTCCCACTCAAGCCTTGTACAGAGATTGAGACTTTTAAGGAAAGAAAAGCCCCCTAATCATATGTCAAAGGCTTATTCTCCAAGATATGCAATGAATTTATGAGAGAGAGTAAATTTTGTATTCTCTCTCAAGGAACTAAAAGGGATGCCCTGTTTGTTTACGTTCCACGCTAAGGACTTCCTATTGCAGAGCTCCTGTAGACTTTCTGAATGATGTAACCAAACGGGGGAGCACTGCTGTCACTTGTGTAGAGAAGTCTTATGTTTATTCTCACGTTGTATTCAGGAAAATTTATTAAGGAAAAGTATTCAGGGAAAATTTCTGCTTGACGGCTATAATTATATCGACAGGGCATCGCGATCAGAAAGTCTTGAAAGTTTCCCTCTTTATTTTCGAAGCTACACTTTTCCGTTAAATTTCTTTCCATATCGTCATGCTGTTTCCAGAATTCTCACTATTCTACAGAGTGAAGCTTTAATCGTGTTGGTTTTTATCCTTGGTGTGCTAAAAAAAAGAGGGGTACCTGTTATTCCTTGAAATAGAACATTATGCGTATAATGAAAGCTTAAATTCAGACGAAGATCGGCTGAGCTGCTTCTTAATATCAAAGATTAATTGTAATTCCAGCCGATGCCCCAAATAAGACAAAGTCCGATACATTTTTTCCTGTTTAACTATATAAAATTATTAATTTAATAGTTTATTAGATTTCTCTTTGTATCTTTACATTTTTTAAAATTTAAATCGGTAATTTAATTAGTTTATTAAATTAATTAATTAATTAATTAAGTATTAATCTTGATTTAAATTTATTATTAGTCCAAAATGCTTTGTCCCTGAAGGACTATTGTTTTCGTTTTGCGATTTTGCGTCGGAAGCATTAAAAGTCTGAATCACTTTTCAAATTGTTGCCACCAAATATTGCAGCCCTGTATTATATTTAAAGAAATTAAATAATGAAGAATCTGAATAAATGAATGTATATTTTTCCAAATGTGATAAAACAACGTTCCCTAGGGCCATCGAATTTTGAATAACGTGCCTTTACACCCGACTATGCGCATCTGGAAGCTTGAATTTGGAATCTGTTTTATTATCTATTTCATATTTTGTAAAACTTTAACGAATTTTCGATGAACAAACTCAATGATTTAAATGCGAGCAATGGCAACATTCTACGGGGGGAAAAAACCTTATACTCAGATAAGATATACTCATTTTAAAATTATTTTGCGATATTGCTGTTGAATTGTGTAGGGATTTATATTTATTTTAAATAACCAGTTAATTTTAATTTTAAGTTACTTTCCTATAAGCCTTCATTCCCCTAATTGTCAGAGCCAGAATATTTAAATTTGGTAGCGCGAGTGAGAAATGCAAATTCTACCAATAGAAGAATAAGTTAAATATCACCGTTCGAGCAGAGAAAGAGAGAGTCCGGGAAATTGCCGTGCGTGCTTATACGCAAACTACTGTTTAGCAGTTACTGCTGGGTTGACGTGGCTTAAGCGCTATTGTCTTGCTGCCACTAGACTCCTCTACACGCTGTAGGCTACAGGATTATATGAGCCCTGTAGGGTAATTCTACTATTTGTCAATATCTCTTATTTTAAGTTTGATTCTACTAAAATATAGTTTATTGGATTTGCATAAATGAAAGAATAAAATCTGCAAAGGCATAATTTAGATTGAAGAAATCGTCGTTTTAGAAGAAAGAACGTCGTTTTATAAGGTATTTCTTCCGCCTTCTTCGCATGCCTTCGTGGTGTAGTGGTCTGCATGCTCGCAGCGTAACCGAGAGGTCCGTGGTTCGATTCCCGGCCAAGGCGTTGCTCATTTTTTTTATGTCTCCTGCTCCGAAATAACCTAATGTCTCTACAGTTTTAGAACGAATATATATTCTGAAAGATTTTATTTTAACTCACCTTTATGCAGAATTTCGGAAGCATATTATTTTTGCCTTAGGAAACGATCTTTCAGTTCATTGTCAAAATCGTCGTAGAGTTTTAACCATCTTTCTCCCCTTTTAAATACAGTATTAGCTTCATTCACGCAAAGATCTGAGATCCTAAGTTTTTTTTTTCGATTATTTCTTTTAAAAAATAAAATTTTTTAGCTTTCCTAGATTTCAGGTAAGGCGAAGGCCTAGTCGTCCCCCCCTACTATGAGAAAAGGATAAAAAAGATTGATGATTTCGCGGAAACAGGAACGTTTTTGACAGCCGCGAAAATAGGAATCCCGGAAACAGGAAGACACCGGAATGAATGTCCACCGCTCTTTATTTCGGGAGTTAGACTCATTAGTGTATTTAGAAGCAGGGGATGTGAAAGAAGTGCAGTGCTTTCGCCACGACTCCAATATTCAGCGAGTGTGCTAACGTTGCACCACGAAGGCATACTTAAAATAGAAAGAAAACCCATTATAATGTCCTAAAAAAAACGGCTCATTATCTCCAAATACCAAACACCATTCATTCTTTGACCGAGAGGATGTCTTGTTTTTTTTTTTTTTTTTTTTTTTTTTTCCGTTCAGATTCGGGATTTGAAACCGAGAGAGATAATGTAGTAACGCACGTGAATGGAAGACAGAAGTATATACTTTATATTGCTTCTACCGAATGAGGCTAATAGTGTATTTTAAATTGAGGGTCTAGACGAAATAAAGGAAATTCGAATTCACGTATATGAATTTATTGTTGTTGTTTTGATTAGATGAATCTCACATGCAAAATAAGAAAGACTTTGATTGCACATTATTAGCCCAAAGGGCGTTAGCTCGGAAGGGCTATTGATTTCGCTTTGGAATTTTGCGTTGATTCACTTTTCAAACTGTTCTCACCAAATATTATAACCCTGTATTATATTTAAAGAAATTAAATAATGAAGCATATGCATAAATGTATGTATGTTTCTCGCATTGTTATAAAACAACGGTACATAGCGCCATCCAATTTTGAAAAACGTGATCCTCCACCTAATATGGGCATCTGGAAGCCCTAATTTGGAATTTGTTTTATTATCTATTTCATATTTTGTAACACTTTGACGAGTTTTTAACTAACAAACTCAACGATTTCAAGGAGAGCAATGGCAATACTGAACAAAAGAAGAAAAAAAATTATCTCCAGCGCGCGAGATTGTGTATCGGAAATTCCAAAGATATGCTCAATTTATAATTATTTTGCGATATTGCTCTTGAATTGAATTTTATGGTTTAAGTGCGAAGAACATTATATTAGTAAATAAAGGTAACACACAAAACGTTAAAAATTTCGCCCCTTTGGGCGTAAATGTAAAATCTGAAAGCTTTCTGATTTTTTAAAGTTTATTTTATTTTATTTATTTATATTTGTTTATTTCGTTATTTTGTATGCAAGATTCGTATAATGCTAAATGGTAAAGTTTCTCTCTTAAAGGCAATTGAATATTCTTTCTTAAAGAGAGATAATTAAATATTTATAAGGAATTTGATGTACATATTCTGGAGCTTTTGCGTATGTTAATAGTGCATTAGTATGTTAATAGTGAATAGTATGTTAATTGTGCTTTATTCGAAGACAGTAACAGCAGCAGATAACTTTTCTATGAGCATTTGAATAGCATGTAAGGGTAGATCAGCGATAGAAGCATAGATCACAAATTAGTTCTTTGTCGTTTAACAGCTCCCGATGACCATTCCGAAGCATGCTGGGAACGGTCCAAACGACGTCACCGTCTGCAACTATATTTATAACTGCTGAAGAGGAGCTGGCAGCTGCCGTGCGGGGATCGGGGGATGTGCGCAGTCGCCGGACGGCCGGACGAAATGTGTCCGGGGAAGTCCAGGGATAATGGTTTCTATTTTTGGCTCTCGGGTTGTCAGGGGCGTTTGCAGCCCCAAGGTCAGGTTCTTGTTCCCAGGGCGCCCTATTTCGAGCTTCCCCAAGGCAAACATCCGATCCTCGACGCCCCAGCGCTCTCCCACGTACGAGACAAGTCGCGTAAACAAACTGTCGTCGAGCTCAAAGATTTCTCCCGATGAGGATTTTCTCAGAGATTCGCTTCTCTCGTGCAGACTATGAGAGATATTGACACATCATAACGCCGCGGGTATTGAGTTTATTATTAATGTTATGGCGCATTCTGGGTGATATCGATTTTCCTGTCCTTAACCGTAGGTTTGAGATAAAATGCCTTTAATTTTGAAGTTGTGTGGTTCCAAAAGGTAAAAAAGTACATAGTCTTAAAAGGTACAAAAATGTCTAAATGAATGGTAAATGGCTGCAATGATTCTCATCAAATACATAACTGAAGTTCAATTTGCAGCTCAGTTACATTTTTTAATTTCTGCATTTCGGTCGCCATCTCCTGTTGCTGCAAATTTTCAAAACTCGCTTTATTTCTCTTAGAATGTTTTTGATTACCGTCATTTTCCAGAACAATACTTGTAAACGTAAAGATTCATCGGCTGAGTGCGCTCACACCACACACACTTTTTCTCTTCGCCTTCCTAAATGATATTAACCAAGATGCTGATGTCCCTTCCAAGTCTGGAAATAATAACGATGTAAGATTCTAGCTAAATTAAAGTTGCTTTTGCTTAATATAAATCAAACAAATCAAACAACACTAATTAAGTCATACAACAAAAATCAGTATTGTAAGTGTATTGTTATCAGTATTGTTATCAGTTGTATTTTCAAATTTCCACAGGACTATGGTCTGTATATTTACCTGTATATTTCCAAATACCAATTCTGTATTTCGAATTCTGTATATATATACCTGTATATTTCCAAACTTCCATGATTTTACGGAAACATCACCCTCAGCTGCAAAAGTGCAAATGAACGAGAAAAGGCATAATGATTAGGTAAGATGAGGCATATGATAGAAAAGAGGAAACACAGAAGTCTGCTGTTGTCCAACATTGTTAGTCCGAAAATCACACTTTTCTGCTGCCAAAGTTATTCAAAAAACATCTTCCATTGGTGAACTGGATTTTCTAGAGGCATTTCACATTCAAAAAAATCTTTCGGTTCTACCTAGCGACCCTAATTCCAATCCATCTTTGCCGTTAAAGAAATTATGTTTTAGTTTTGGTTTCATCAACAGATGGCGCCAGTAGCTTGTCTCCTGTCCAGGCTTTCTCATCTTATCTTATATAATCACTATATCTTATCTTGTTAATTTGCGCTTTTGCAGCTGAGGATGATGGTTCGGTAAAACCATTGAAACTAGTCCTGTAAAAATTTGAAAATATAACGCTGATTTTTGTTATTTGACTTCTAAATTAATATTTGTTCGGCGTGTTATTGTATCTTGTTTTTTCTTGCTAAATCTTTACTTGAACTGTGAAACAGCTATTCAAAAAATTCATCTGTATCCGTGGCAACACGTGGAAAGGGTAAAGACTCTTTTGTTCAACTCAAAAAAAGTACTTACAGTCGGCACGCCTGATGCTTACAAATCTACTCAATACTTTTCGCGGCAACTCAAAATAGAAATGTAAAATATAAAACTAAGATTAGAGATATTTTAAGCAGAGAACGTTTAGTTGGCTCTGACCCTACCACCGACGTAAATTAACCGGCAATTAATATTCACGGCCGTAAAATAGCAAGCTCAAATAGCAGAGAAACAACGTGGCCGAAAGGCAGAACACGCTCTGTCGGAAGTAACATAGACACCAGCTTAAACAATATCTTTCTGCCCTTCTTTGCATAACAAGCCAGACTGAAATCTCATTCTGGCAAGAAAGCGTGGGTTGAAAACAAGAGGAATAAGAAAGATTGCTTCAAAATAAAATTAACTGGTAAATAAATTAATCAAATCCCCACAAGCTTCAAAGAGAGATTTAGACATCTGCTTGGTAGAGGGTCTGAAAATTAACCTCGATAGAAATATTCTGCCACAAGGAAATCATATTAATAAGATGTATTATAATAGTTTATGTCAGGACGAGGGTGAGGCACTTGCCTCAGGTGAACAAATAGAAGGGGCGCCAAATTAGCTATTCGATCAAAAATTCAGAAATTAATTTTTAAAACTTATGATTTTTATCTTTTAATTTTGGAATACATTCAGTGAATATTAAAAGAATTTTGTGTCAACTTCATCTTTAGAGATGAATATATATCGTAAGAATTTGAAGAGAAACGAGAACGAAAAGTTAATAAAGCAAATTGTGAGGAATCAATAGATATAAATTGTAGTTTTTTCAGAAAATTATATTTTTATAGAAATTAAAGAAGTGTTCCACGTGTTCAATAATTGCGGACACAAAAGCAACTACAAGCTTAGCACTTAAATATTCGAATAATATGTTAGCACTAATATTCGAAGCTTACCAACAAGCTTAGCTAAGCACTAAGCTTAGCTACAAGCTTAGCACTAATATTCGAATAAAATAAAATGACTTAGCACTTAAATATTCGAATAATATGTTAGCACTAATATTCGAAGCTTAACACTAGGCTTACCAACAAGCTTAGCTAAGCACTAAGCTTAGCTACGAGCTTAGCACTAATATTCGAATAAAATAAAATGGCACTTAAATATTCGAATAATATGAACGCTGAAGAAATTCAGTCAGAAACATCTAGTTTTAAAAACCATGCTATTTCAATAATTCTGGACACAAAAGCAGCTACAAGCTTAGAACTTTTAAAAATAATTCACGGTTATAGTTTAGTTCAGTCCTATCCGAATTTGGAAGCAGCGTTAAGAATTTTTTAACGTTGCCAGTTACTGTAGTTAGTGGCGAAAGAAGCTTTAACAAACTTTAAATAATAAAGAACTATATGAAACCTTCACTAGGCCAATAAAAAATATGGACATTCTCTCTATAGAACATGAGTAGAGTAATCAAATAGATTTTGAAAAAATGAGTGATGATTTTGCTTCTTTAAAAGCAAGAAAACTTAAAATTATAAATATGCTTGAAACGTTTATGCCATAAATGTTCCAGCAGATGTTTTATATATACTACTTCATATTATTTGCCATTTTTCAAAAAGCATATTTTTAATGTTTTTCATTTCAAAATTGTTAATCATTATATACGTTTCACTTTGTCAAATATACAAAGCTATAGTTAAATATTACTGTAAGAGTTATTGTATTTTCACTTGAAATAACTGCTTTTAATGAGCGTAAAATATATATAGTTAATTTGTTCTATATATATATATATATATATATATATATTGCGTTTGTTTGTATAATTTTTTTCTTCCCCCCTCTACAAATAGGTAAATAAATAATCTTGCATTGTATACAGACGCGCACATTTACCGCTCTGCCTCAGGTGAAAATATATATAGGCACGGCTCTGGTTTATGTGATTTCGTAAATAAAATGTTTAGTTTTCTGTGTGTGCTTAATGATAATCTTTCTAGTAGTCTTTTGAAAGATGAAAGACTTTTCGTAATAGATTCATATGCATAATCGTGAAAGTATTATGCTGTTTTCAGTCTGCAGCTTTGCATCTTCAAAAAAAAAAAAACAGAGATCATACTTAATATGTAGAAACATAATCAGTCATTCTATGAGTTTATGGCAAGGTGTTTCGGTGTTTCAGCAGAGTGGTTACAAACTGTCTGGAGAAATAGAGTGCACCTAGAGGATGGAAAATCACGTAGCAGCACATGGTTGGAAACGCTTTCCTGGCGCGTTAGTGACAACGCAAATTACAGAAAGGAAGGAAACGAACATGGTAAGAAATCACATAAATTGTCGTTACTATAGCAGAAACCAAGAAAGAAGAGCAAAAACAGACAAAGATCGTGATGAAAGAAGGTGTTCGAAATAATGAACCCGGACCGTGATGCAGACCTCGCATCTCCGGCGCAAGGGAGATCTAATGTTCTGTAAAATAACGGGCATGTCTCGGACTTCTCCAGCAGCTGCCACGATACAAGCAACAAGTTCCCCAGCGCTATTAAAGGGGGTTTGGTTTCATCTACCAGTGTCTTGACGTAATCCCAGAGGAAAAAGTCATTCTCACTGAGAGCTGACGAGCTTGCTATAGCCAATGCACCAGAACACTCCTGTCGGATTTCCAATGTTGAAGATGCGTTGCATTCAGGTGAAGACTTCGAGATGAACATCAAGGTTGTCATGTGAGGGGGCTTCATTATACTGAAACCGTATGGCAGAATGCATCACAGTGGTGCGTGTACGTTATCCAATAGCTGCTGCAATACCTGTTGAAGAAGGTTGAGATAGGTTGGACCTGTCAGACGTTGAGGCAGCAAGTACAGCGACGACGAGGTGATCCCCGACGATGCCGACCCATACGTAACTAAAAACAGTCCCTGGGCTGCTTCCTTTCTTGTTTTTGTGTCGTCTCTACCACGCCAGGGAAGTGTTTCTGACCATGCACTGCTGTGTGATTTTCTATCAATTAGGTATACTATATCTCTCCTGAAAGTTTGTAACTTCCGTGCTAAAACCCTCTATATAAAAAGACACCATACGTCTTTACTGGATAACGTCAGTTATGTTGCAAACTATTCACATGTTTAGGATGGCATTTGTTTCACTAATAATTATGAAAGGGGAAATTACTGGAAAATGGTCATCGACTTATGGTACTGCCATCTTCAATAGCCCACGGGAGAATGCGTGCTCCTGAGGAGAAAAGATTATGATTCCCATTTGTAACCCAGGTCTATAAAATGGTTTATTTTTAGATTTTGTACATTTATGATATAGTATGAATGTTATTTTACAACCACTAACGTTTAATTAATTTTTAATAACGCCAACATTTAATTACGTTTCAAGATTAATTAATCCTGAAATAATTCTTGGGAAATAAATTTGCGATAGCACATTAGCGAGGACTTTGCAACCGACACTTAATGAAAAATGGAATCAGCACCCAACTTATGGTGGTGCTGATTCCATTTTTCATTAAGTGTCGGTTAAACTTATGGTGGTGCTTATATCCGAAGCTAAAAATTCATGATATTTTCGTGGGGGATTTTTTTCAGTTATTGCTTATGTTTCAAAGACAGCAATAAAAAATAAATAAATATAAATTCAATATTGATAAATTCTGTAAATTCAATGTTGATGATTTTGTGGATGATTCTTGAAATGCTCTTAGTTCTTGCATCGGGCAGTAAATTCAAAGTTAAGCTTTTCAATAACTGATCTTTGTAAATTCGCCTGCTGTTAATGTGCAGTTTGTTTTTCTCGACTTTTGTAAAGGCAGTCTGTAAGGTTTTAGTTAAACTAACCAAGTTTTATTTTAATTTAAATCTTTCTATCTCTTCTCTGTTTCAACTTCCCGTCAGAAGAAGCGCGCGTTTTCAGCTTATGCTAATTTTGAAGTACAGCCAAGTACTATTTAAACCAGAGGTAGAAACCTCTCAGTGTGAGAGAGCTTTAGTCTCAGATCACGGTCATTCTGTTCGACGTTCGCCTGACCAGCAGGCAGTTAAAATTATAAGCCATAGTGCTTACTACGTGATTGCATATTGAAATAAATTGAAGTGCGCTAACATTAGTATTTCTTGCTACGCACCAGTTAGTTAGAGGCCAAACTCCGCGAATTGCTCTGTGAGCAAAGTTTAATTAGATTTCTATTTTAGTTTTAGTATTAAATTTATTTGATTGTTAAGTTCGGCCCAAGTGTGGTCTTTTACTTTCTGTAACTCTCCCGAGTTGGGAAGTGTGTAAATAATAGTGATTTAATAAAAGAGGATTTCAAATCCCTTTCAAGTGCAGTTATTCTCCAGCACAGTATCTACATCAGAACAAAGCCAACATTTTTCAGCTCCCTGTTCCAGTTCAGGACTTGAGGATAAGGACCCTAGTACTTCAACATGTTTTCTAAAACTATGCACAGAATACTCAGTCCTGACAAGTCATATTGTCAGATTCCAAAAGTGCGTTTCAAACTCATCATCAAAATAGTTCCCAAAGAATCTTAGACTGTAGGCCTTTGCTTAAGGCAATGGCACGCAGAATTTCTTTCCAATGGATTCCAGCCCACTGTGGAATTATGGGCAATGAAAAACTGATACTTTGGCTAAGAAAGGAACTTTCATAATGCATTAACGCATTAATCGACCGCTAAATTGTTTGTTAACTTGACTCTTTAGAAAATTTTTAAACAGTATATGATTCAACGTGCTACGAATAAGAGTTGGAGGATTCTGGGGAGGAGACAGCTTTAATTCCCAGTTTTCCAAGAAAGACAGCGGTAGCTCTATGTAGACGTCTGACCGGACATGACCACCTTTACAGAACTGGAATGGTGGATTCCCCGAATTGTATTTTGTGCCTATAATTTTTGAACACTTAAATAATTGTATATTGCACTTCCTCGGTGTGAGGACATTGTTAAAAAGTACTGGACAGCCCGTGAACTAATGGCTTAAGCGTTACTTTTTGGCATTTATAAAATAAATAAATTTTATAGATTAGATTCATCTTCCATAATGTATTTCTCAAATACATTATCAAAGTATTTTAATTGCTAGTTATAGGATCATAGTTGAGTTGAGTTTTCTTGGCAACTAGCATACTTGGAGAAGAGTGTAGCGACTATTCGCTCGTCTTCTGAAAACTACAAGAATAATGTCCAAAGAAGGGTTAAACAACCCTTTTATTTTAACTTTAGAATATTCGTAATCGACCTCTCTCGGGGTTACAGGAAAGCCTCCACGTTGCCTTTAACGTAAGACAGATCATAAAAAAGTAAACTAATTCTAATTAACTAAAACTTAGGCGAAGTTGTGCAGAAATAACTAACGGAATTGGCGGCACTTATTGAAACATCACGGGCGAAAACTAACAGGCACGTAATAATACGGCTAAGCGAAGTAACAACCGACAATTGAGAAATTGCTTCTATTATTTCCCTAATAAAGGGATTTTCCTAGAGTCTGAATATGATATTGAATCTTTGCATTTCCGTATGTTACGAACTTACAACTGTGCACTACCATAAAGCATTTAGAAACTTTAACGTCATTCTAATTAGACTGAATATTTGGAAACTTGTATTTTTAATTCGTCTTGAATTACGTTTCTTGGGGATAACCTTCAAATCCCTAAAGCAGATCTTCTGTATAAGTCATGATAACATGTTTGGTTGAAGATTTAAGAAAGCGACAGCCAGGCTTTAGTCTAGGCACCGAAACTCATGCATTTCATTAATACTAATTACTGTATTTGCAGTCTTAATCTTTTGCGTCCGTTCCAATTGAATATCCTGTCTGTAGTGACATCCAAACGATTACTTATCATGGTTACTCAATAGTATTGGAAGTTTCATCAAGGCCTGTGCTGTCGAATGATATCCCATATACTCTTTAATCTGTAGACATTTCAAATAAAAAATATTTAATTTAATTTTCAAGTTTTATTTATTCCTTCAAGCTGGGACTCCAGGATATTTGTCAAAAGTGCAATGGAAATAAATTATAGACTTTTTAAAGCAGTTTTTTTCTTTAATCCATTAACTAGACTCATCACATGGTCATTTATTTATTTAATTAAGGAATTAATAATAATTTAATAGCATTAATTATTAATAATAAATTATTAATAATTAATAATTACAGTAAAAAGGTTTAAATACTTCTGTTGATGGTAGATTTTGTCTGAATTATGAATGAAATTATGAAAATGGCTCATTATTTATCCTCATCATATGTCAGGACTGAGTGTTCTATGCATACTTTTGGCGAACATGGTCGTGATAGTATCAAGTCCTGATCTCGAACAGGGAGCTGAATGTAGCTATGTTCTGTGGTAGAATAACTGTGGCTAAGTGGTAGAATAACTGCACGTAAGGAGGGTTTTAAATGACCCTTTTATTAAACGACTATTTACAACTCGGAAGGGATAACAGAAAATAATGACCGCACTTGGGTCTAAACTGAACAATCAAGTAATTTAAAATAACGCTAAGTAGAAATTCAGTAGTCGTTGCTCACAGAGCTATAAACGCGAGGTTGGCCTCTATGCTAAACTATTAATGGTGCGTAGCAAGATTTAGCTAATACTAACGCACTTAGATTTCTTCGATAAGTAATAGCGTAACAGCGCTAAGGCTTAAAACTTAAATTCTAGCTAGTCAGGTGGACGTCGAACAGAGCCGCAGTGATCTGAGACTAAAAGCTGTCTCACACCGAGAAGTTGCTCGCTAACCCTTAAATACAAAACATGGCTCCAGTTCAAATTAGCATAAAGCTGAAACGCGCGCTCATTCTAACGGGAAGTTGAAATAAGAACTTACAGGAAAGAGAAAATTAACATAAAACTTTGTTAGTTTAAACAAAAACTTTACAAATAATACAGTAATAAATTTCACTGGAAACTTATTAGTATGTAAGGTTTATCGTAAGTTTTTAACATTTACCTTTAGTTAAAGCGACTCTCCTATCCTTCCCATTTTCAGCTTACAATTTCCTACCAGAATGGGCTTTCAGAAACGCGTTTAATGTAAATGAGTAAAGAATAGTATTTAAGTGGATGTTCCACTGACTTCGTTAGAGAGCCAAAGCTTCTGACTAGCGCGCGTTCGCCTTTTGGGCTACGTCTCTCTAAGCTATTACTACGCTCGGCCGTACTTCAGGCCTTTGATAGCTTCGGCAACTTAATTGAGATGCAGGGGCCAACTACTTAGAATCTTGATAGCTTCGGCTATATATTTTTAGTTAAGCATTAATTAAGCTTTAGTTCTTATTGCTTTGAGTTTCAAGCCCAAGTGGAGGCTTTGCTGTACGCTCTGAGAAAGGAGCCGACTGTGTTAATTCTTATTTTGAGAAATAAAGGGTAATTAACCCTTCTTGAGTCTTACATCTCTGTTCACGAACTCAAGCGATTATTCGCTTAACTAGGTTCCTCACATTTAGCGGTTAGATAAAAGGTTGGAACCCCTCGAGTATAATGCATGTACATCTTGCCAAAAAATGGAACAGTTCTATATCCTCCGTTCTACTAGGCCGATGTACGAAATTTTACTTGTGTTTTACATAACTCGAAATCGCGACTTAGGATGTATATTAGATTTATGTATAGCGTTGTTCAAACATCGGTATGTTGATACAAAATAGGATTTTCTCTAAAATGACGTAACTATTTCTTTCCGTATTTCGATTCTGCAGCTCACATTATGCCAAACTGCCAAGTTTTGTAAAAATCGCAGGAATAGTTTTTAAAAAATTAGCTCTCAAAATTTTAGCTCCTAGTGTTAATTGAATTTTGGTATATATGCATTAATTTCTCTTTTTATTATTAAACTTGCGTGATTCTTTCTTTCATAGCTCGAAATTTAGGCTCAATCCAAATAACATTCGCGGGTATTTTCTGATTTATTTCTAAAATATATATTTTTTAGTAATTTTTATGAATTTTTCGAAAACATATTTTAATTATAAAAGTTTTACCGTTACCTTAAATTAGATGTACGTCTAGTCATACCTGCAAAACTTTAGAGATTTTTTATTCAAAATTTTTCAAGATATACATGAATTTATGTGTTGGCGCATTTTGAAATTTGACATATTTGTTATAGGCGATAATAACACCAAATGCGGTTTAGGCACTTTATTAAAATTATTTGAAAGAATGGACGATGCGCCTTTTTTTCCGGTCGTGAACAATGAAAAAAGGGAAAGCAAAATAGGTTACTATAAATTAAGAATTTCCCGAAATCTTGGCGCAAAGTGAAAAAGTGCGACAAGATGAATGTTTAAACTTGTTGTAAAAGTTTCGGGAAATTTTACAAAATTTAATATATGGGTATAATTTGAGTCGTAAAATCGAAATATTGAAAAAAAAATCGGTGTGGGACTTCAGAGAAGTCCGATTTTATGTCAAAATACCTATGTTAGAATTATGCAATATATAAATTTAATATATATCCTAAGTCGCACTTTCGAGACATGAAAAAGGCAAATTAAATCTTGTCAATCGGCCCAATAGAACGTGATATATAGAACTGTCCTTTTTTTTCTGTTTCTTTGGAGTGTACGTTCAAAGGTGTGGTGCAAATATAGTATTTACTTTTCAGAAAACTTATCTTAAAAATGAAATACCTTAAACTATTCTGATATTTACCTAAAACTGGAAGAATCATGCTGAATTGTATAATTTTTATTTTTGCATTTTTGGATTAATGTATATAAAGGCAAAATATTGTTAACAAATTATTCCGATGTCTTCTAGCATCTCTCCAAATTGCTAGAAGAGTTGCGTGTTTACGGGTTCGTGGATATGAAGTGATTAACTTTATGAAGAATCAGAACACAATTTATTAGCCAATGTTACTCAGTACAGCTTCAAAAAGGCATTTACAGTCTTCAAAAAACTACGACAAACAAGCTGATACAATCAGTACACAGCTTTCGGCTATCAGGCTATAGCGGTGAAGACAGCTTCACGGCAAAGCACTAGAGTTCAGCTCCCGACACGGTTCGATCGTTCTCCATTCAAAACGTTTTTATTTATATAAATATGTATGAATAAAACAGTTGTTTAAAACCTTTTTATTTATATATATTTTTTCCAAAAATCTTTTCAAAAAATAAGTAGCTAAATCAAAGATGTTAATTAAAACCTCAAAAAAAAAGCGATCATTTTAGCCCTCATTTTTCCGAGTGGCAACAGTCTCGCAAGCTGGAGATGAAAATCTGCTTTATTTCGAGAAGCACTGCTCGCTTTCAAATCGTAGAGTTTGTTCATAAAAAATTCCCAAGTTTTAGGATGAAATAAAAATGGCACTGCCAGACATAGTAAAATACATTACAAACATTGTAAAATACATTGTAAATACATTATTTCCGATTCCAAAAATTCTTGGGAAGCCATTTCGGCAGTTTTCATCATCGTACGACTTTAATCAATGCAAATATTAACTAAAAACTCCGAAAGCGCTCATTTTCGCACTCATTTTTTCGAGTGGCAACAGTCTCGCGCGTTGGAAATAAAAATGCTTTATTTCGAAAAGTGTTGCTACTGCTCGCTTTCAAACCGTAGAGTTTTTTAATCAAAAATTTGTAAATATTAAAAAATTTATAAATATAAAGGAGATTGTCTATTTATTTGTTTGCTGGCGTTATTGATTTCTGATAAATTATGATAAATGGCTTGTCGCATTTAATCGACTCAAATTGAATATAGGTGAAATATTGGACGGAACTTGAGCTTTTACGACCATATGATCAGAAAGACGAGAGTTATTAAAAACTGCATGCCATTGTTGCCGATATAATGACAGAGAATTAACTTATTTTTCTATGGAAAGTTTGTATATAGGTTCCATATCGCATCAGGCGAAGAAAATGTATGACTATGAATCGTATTTTTTGCATCATTAATAGATAAGGATTACAGCGATAGCGTTCTCCCTGTTGTTAGATACGTTACTGTCAATCTAGCTTAACTTGTAAGGTTTTAGTTTAAACTAACAAAGTTTTATGTTAATTTTCTCTTTCCTGTAAGTTCTTATTTCAACTTCCCGTTAGAATGAGCACGCGTTTCAGCTGTATGCTAATTTGAAGTGGAGCCAAGTGTTGTATTTAAGGGTTGGCAAGGAACTTCTCGGGTGAGAGAGCTTTTAGTCTCAGATCACTGCGGCTCTGTTCGACGTCCACCTGACTAGCTAGTATTTAAGTTCTAAGCCTTAGCGCTGTTACGCTATTACTTATTGAAATAATCTAAGTGCGTTAGTATTAGCTAAATCTTGCTACGCACCCTTGATCGTTTAGCATAGAGGCCGCGTTCTGTGAGCAACGACTACTTAATTTCTATTTAACTTTATTTTAAATTATTTGATTGTTCAAGTTAGACCCAAGTGCGGCCATTATTTTCTGTTATCCCTTCCGAGTTGGAAAGTGGCTGTACATAATAGTGGTTTAATAAAAGAGGATTTTAAATCCTTCTTACGTGCAGTTATTCTACCACTTAACCACAGTATTCTACAACAGAACATAGCTGCATTCAGCTCCCTGTTCAAGATCAGGACTTTAACTACTTCACGAATATGTTCGCCAAAAGTACGCATAGAACACTCAGTCCTGACAAACCGGCATCGGATGCTTCAGCTAGTTTGAACTAAATTTAACAAGATGCACGCACTTGGTGCTCACAATTTACCAGCACTTGTGGCTAAGTTAAAATTGAACAGAAAATAAAAATGTAACAAATCACAAGAAATTAAAATGGCTACCGACTGGTTCCTTTGCTTTTCTAAAGCGCTAAATCGGCTTCACGCAACAAAGCCGAGCTTAGAATATCAGTATAATCTGAAAGAGTTTTAACACCAACTAGAAGGCTAATTTCAAACACGCAGGATCAACTCGGAGCTAACTCCACAACGACTCCTCAAGAACTCTTGAAACCGCAGCTTAAATACTGCTTCTAAGTGTGTACAACACTTAAATTTTGCATACTGCATCATTAAAATTTATATTCCGGCAGGAAACTGAAAGCAGAAGGGAAAGGAAAGTTGAACTGAAAATAATTGGTTAGAATAAAAGAAGGTCTACATATTTTTTAACAGCTGTGTATGCAACCATGAGTGAAATTAATAAAATATACTTTTAGGCCTATTATTATTCTTTGTGTTACAGAATAACGTCTCATCTGTTGTCTAACAATGAGTTTTCTGTATTGATTTTTAATTTTTTATGCTTACCTAAAAAAGTCACAATATGAAATTTGAAAGTTTGAGAAAAATTTGCCTATTTTTATTCCAAATCCTACTTTATACATATGTTTTTCAATTTATGTCATTCATGCCAAGTGAAATACTTTTTGTGGATTTTTCAGGTTTTATTAAAAATCTTCGGAGAGCTTAATATACATTTATTTTTCAGATTTCCACTAAAGTGGGGAATGGTTGTGAATATTCATATATGGTGTAAAAGAAGAGCTATGAACAGTGTCTACCGATAAAGAATAAATTTATAACATAAAGCTGTTGAAGTCTCTGCAACCTAAACTACCGGTGAGTGCATCTGTTGAAAAATTGCTCATTTAAATTCCTTTAAAAAATATTACGAATATTTTTGAATAAAAATTATGCTTAAAGTGCGAAGAAATATATGTTCTGTGTTGTTTAAAACCTACTGCTGAAACGATTAATAATTATTTGTTAAATGTTCGTTAATTTTTATTGGTTTATTAATGTTTCCACACTAAACTTTTTTAAGATACTGTTTTGCTTCATCCGTGCGAAGCAGAAATTACGGATAATGATGGAAATGTTCTTTCTACCTACGGCTTCTTAAACTCTTTCCCGGTGACACAGTAATTCCTCTCCGGTTTAGACAGCACTTGCTCCAGTAACCCACTACACGTTCTTGGCCCTCTATTTCTTGAAACAAAACAGCACCAACACTTTCATTACTCGCGTCCGTGTTGAGAATAAATGGTCTGTTGAGTTGAGGATACGTCAGGATTGGAGCAGATGTTAAAACTTCCTTCAAGTTCTCAAACGCATCCTCACATTCTTTTGTCCCCACGAACTTTTGCTTGCTCTCTGTCAGCTTGTGACGGGGTCTTGCGATGGAAGAAAATTCCCTCACGAATCTCCTATAGTAAGTGAAAAGCCCTAGAAAGCTTCTCAGCTAGTGGACATTTTCTGGACGTCTCCAGTCTTTAACTGCTGACACGTTCAGGATCCGTGCGCACACCTTCATCAGAGATGACATGTACGAGGTAAGTCACTTCCTGTCTGAATAATTTGCATTTAGCGGGACTCAACTTTAAACTCTCAACTCTTTCAGTTTCTGAAGCATCTTTCTAAGATTTTCCAAATTTTCTTCGAAACTTTTCCCGACGATGATGATGTCATCCAGGTATATCAGACAGGCTTCGTAAGAAAGACTTTTCAAAACTGTCTCCGATAGGCGTTCGAACGTAGCCGGCGCATTACATAGTCCAAACGGCATCACCTTGAACTGCCAAAGTCCTCGTCCAGTAGTAAATGCCGTCTTTTCGTGGTCATTAGGATGTCTACCTGCCAATATCCACTCTTTAAATTATTTGTGTCGAGAACCACTTGCTTCCACCAGAATGTCGTCAATTCTAGGAAGAGGGTAACTGTCTTTCTTCGTAACCTCTTCAACCGGCGGTAGTCAACGCAAAATCTTGTTGAACCGTCTTTCTTCCTGACGAGGACGATGGGAGATGCCCACGGACTTGCTGAAAGTTTGATATCATCGCTTTCTTGCATGTTCTTTAAAAGTGTTCGTACTTCTTCCTGTTTAGCAATCTGTAGACGTCTTTGCTTGATTGGTGGATGATCACCAGTATCGATTCAATGTTGTGTCAAATTAAATTCAATGTGATGAGCTCCTGGAGTGGTTCCGTAGGCTTCTGCCGACGGGAATTTAACTGAAGCCTGCTATAATCTTTTAAACACTTCTCTCCGAAACGCAGCTCTAATGCGCCGGACAGAGCTTTGAAATCTAGCCTTTTGTTTTTGGGAAGAGTCTGAAGGATATCCGCTACGTCTGATCTCAGAGAAGCTGCAAGATGACAGGCCTTAGCTTGGGAATCCCATCCATTCGCATCCGCAACTATAGAAAATTGTGTCTTATACACTTGCCAGGAGGTCTTCCCATCATATGTCGATAGCTTCAGAGAGACGCGCAGGCATGGGTAGAGATTTAAAGCCATCTGTATTGCTTCCTTCTGTCGCTATGCACTTATTTAAGGTGTCAACTTTTTTTGGTGACAGCAGCAGAAACTCTTTCTTCAATTTGTTGTTCCACCTCATAAGCTGTTTCCCGAATTTCTGCAACTTTGTCTTCAACTGTATCTATTCTTCCTTCCATAGCCTCGGACTTGTTTCTTATCATGCAGGCAATTTCTCTTTTCATTTCCTCTTGACCTAATATCATTTCTTGTTTGACAGCTTTCATCTCTTCTTTAACGGAAAGTTGACCAGCTTCCATCATTTCTTCAACGGCTCTCATCTCTTCTTTAACGAATTTCATCTCTTCTTTAACAGAATCCTTCATCTCGTCTTTAAATGCAGCAAAAGCTGCCATCAGCTGTCTTAACTGTTCTTACATCGCTCATGTTATTGGCATTCTGGTCAATGAATGCGG
This sequence comes from Stegodyphus mimosarum, assembly GCA_000611955.2. Lineage (NCBI taxonomy): Eukaryota > Metazoa > Arthropoda > Arachnida > Araneae > Eresidae > Stegodyphus > Stegodyphus mimosarum. The sequence continues at coordinate 43,895 of KK116565.1, forward strand.
GCGTGGGTTCGAATCCCACTTCTGACACCAAAAATTGTTGCGTGCGTGCGGGTTCGTAATGGATTGAATGCACCAGTCGTTAAAAAAGTTAACAAAATTTATTCTTTTCACAAGAAATAAAAACAAAATGCTGAAATATTTCCTCAGGGATATTTGTAAAATATCATAATACCTCATAAACAAAACTCAATCCCAAAACAGAGAAACTAATTCTATCTCACAGCGAAACCGCTACAATCAAGTAACAGTGCTTGGTAAACAACAGTTCGCTTAAAACAGCTACAACTGAGCTGAGGTGTTTAAATTCGGCTTTTATAAGCTTTTTAATTATTCACTAGAATATTCTCTTAAAATCTATAAATATCTCGATTTACCTCGATGGCAACAGCAATTACGAGATATTTATTTATTAAATATTAAATGCATGAGCTCTTTTATTTTAATTTTTCCGACGTATCTTTTTCTTCAAAAATCGTTTGCTTTGCACAGGAAAATAAAGCAATTTTATTTACAATTCTAAATAAATAGCTAAATAAATACGAAATCTGTAACACTAGTTTAATCAATAAAGGTAATACACAAAACTTTAAAAGAAAATACGTAATATATATAAGGTAACGTAACGTAACGTAATATAAAATCTTTAATAATATAAAATCTTTAAGTAAAATATATAGGTTTGAGTTTTTTTCCTTTCATATTTTGTAAAACTTCCAATTTTCTTCTTTTTAGTTTTTTTTATTGTAATTTATTTAATATTTAGGCTTTCTTTTCTGAAACAGATTTGAAAATGTACCTGTAATTCGATTTTTCCGCAATATTCTCGTAGTCACATGAAAACAACTTTTAAGTGTTCGCATAATGCTTGACTTGAGAATTTTTTTTTGCTCTGCATTCAGCAATATTTTGTCCGTTTTTGTATTGACGTTTTTTATGAGAAGTAATTGAAATTGGTCTTTTTATTTTCGTGTAAACGGTTAAGTTATGAAAACCTTATTTCTGTATTTTTTTGGTTATCATATAGGCAAGCTGTTTTGAAGCTTTAAACTCGCCGCTCCCCAAGAAAGGAATCGCATCCATCTCGTTTAAGTGAAAAAAAAAGTATTTTTGCTTAGTTTGAGATAAAGGTTTTATACGATTTTATTTAGATTGGATTCTTTTGCTTGTTTGGATCAAATCTCGAAATCAATTTTCGATCTACTTTTACAAAGCCGATTTTTAAAAAATTTTGCATACATACGTATTTTCGAGGACCATATAGTATTTCAGATTGTATTAAAAATTTGATATAGATTTTTTTATTTAATGTTACAAATTTCGCGCATATCCTTATTTAATAATCAAATTTAACATCTCTAAGTTTGGAATTTTTAGCTTAATTTACTAATCTGCTGACTTTTTTTTTAAAACTAAGTCAGAGATCGTTGTCCTCTTTAAAAAATGAATTTTAAAATCAAAATTGTCAAAAGGAATTTTTAATAAATCAAGTGCAGTCTTTTATCATCGGATAGATCAGAAGATCGTGATTGAAGGATGATGTCACGTGCTCCGTTGCTATGCTGATTGGAGGGAACAATTTTTCATCTTTCAAAGGCAGGGATTTCATTTCTGTATTCATTGTCATTACGAATATTGCTAGAAAATAAGATAAATTTCTTTCAATATTGTTTCGTTTTAAAATTTGGGAGTCAGGACTAAGTGTTCGGTGCATATTCTTGGCAAACATCTTTTTGAAGGTAACTAAGTCCTAAGTCCTGATCTTGAACAGGGAGCTGAATGCAGCTATGTTCTGTGGTAGAATACTGTGAATAAGTGGTAGAAGAACTACACTTCAGAGGGATTTAAAATCCTCTTTTATTAAACCACAATTATGTGCAGCCACTTCCCAACTCGGGACGGATACACAAAATAATGACCGCCATTTGGTTCTAAACTGAACAATCAAATTTAATTTAAACTAAAGCTAATTAGAAATTAAGTAGTCGTTGCTCACAGAGCTATGAACGCGAGGTTGGCCTCTAAACTAAATGGTGCGTAGCAAGATTTAACTAATACTGACGCACTTAGAATTACTTCAATAAGTAATAGCGTAACAGCGCTACGGCTTAGAATTTAAATACTAGCTAATCAGGCGAACGTCGAATAGAGTAACAGCGGTCTGAGACTAAAAGCTCTCTCACACTGAAAGGTTTCTACCTTTCGTTTAAATGGAACTTGGCTCCACTTCAAATTAGCATAAAGCTGAAACGCGCGCTTATTCTAACGGGAAGTAGAAATGAGAAGGGATAGAAAAAGTCAAATTAAAATAAAACTTTGTTAGTTTAACTAAAACCTTACATTATAAGCGGAGATTTTAATAAATGAAATTGCAGAATAATAGGAAGACGTTTAGTTGTCCTTCCATTCAGAATGATTACATTGTTTAAATATTAAATAAATCACACAGGTAAATAATGCATACATAAACTTTAGAATTACTCTAATTATAATTGCTGGCTGGCTGGTTTAACAATTGATAGGGTTTCAGTTTAGATATACACCCACCATATTGGTCAATGAAATATCTGACAAGAAATATGTTATAATGCATCTAATTTTTTCTAATTTGTTTTTTAATACCATCTAATTCAATAACATCTAATTCATCTAATTGTTTTTCCTCAGGCACTAAAATGGGCAACTGAAATATATAAAACACAACCTTTCAGATTATGCAATTTTTATCGAATGCACAAAAAGTCAAAAATCGTTTTAGCTATCACAATATTCACGTGATAAAAAATCATGGGCTGCCCTTTGAAAGGAATGTGTTGGACATATTAAGAGAATTTTAAGGAACAACAGAAGGTGATAGCACAAAGACGAGATATATAAAAATTAATTGCATTAATTTCGTCGCTTAAAATTTTCATTGATAGTTTTAATTTTACTTCCATTTTCCCAGGATTTTATTTTTAGTTATATTACAACACTTCTCTAGCCTTGAAACTTAACTTGGCTAGCATCAGTTAAAAGTTTGGCTAGTTAATATATGAATTATGTGGGTAAGTTTTCACTACTAGGAGGGCTAACTCCTTCAAGCAAATAGACATAAATATACATTAAAATTATACTAACCAGAGGCTATGCGAGTCACTTATTACCACTGACAGTGACTCAACATTGAAACGTTATAAGGTATCTCCACATTCCGTCCAGTATGCCTTCCTGGTGTAATGGTAGCATACTCGGCGCGTATTCGAGAGGTCCAGGTCCGAGTCCCGGCGAGGGCAATGCACATTTTTCACGTTTCCTGCTTCTAAAAACATAAAGGTGCTGGGCGAGTAGTGGTGCTGGGCGGTAATTTGCCACCCAGCACCACTGTATGCCGCCCAGCACAACTGTAACTAAAAGATGCTGGGCGGTAATTTGCCGCCACCAAGATTTGGTAATTGGGTTCCCTCATCCCCCGTCACCCTTTAAACGGGGGAATATATAAGCTATTTTCTCCGTCAGTCCGGCATGCCTTTGCGGTGTAACGGTAGCACACTTGGCGCGTATTCGAAAGGTCCAGGGTTCGAATCCCAGCGAGGGCACTGCACGTTTTTCACGTTTCCTGCTTCAAACTGTCAGGACTGAGTGTTCTGTGCATACTTTTGGCGAACATTGTAGTAATAGTGTCAAAAGTTCTGATCTCGAACAGGGAGCTGAATGCAGCTATGTTCGGTGTACGTGGTAGAATAACTGCACGTAAGAAGGGTTTAAAAATCCCCGTTTATTAAACCACTATTTACAACCACTTCCCAACTCGGGAGGGATAACAGAAAATAATGACCGCACTTGGGTCTAAACTGAAATAATTTAATATAAAGTTGAGTAGAAAATTAAGTAGTCGTTGCTCACAGAGCTATAAACGCGAGGTTGGCCTCTATGCTAAACTATCAATGGTGCGTAGCAAGATTTGGCTAATACTAACGCACTTAGATTACTTCAATAAGTATTAGAGTAACAGCGCTAAGGCTTAGAACTTAAATACTAGCTAGTCAGGTGGACGTCGAACAGAGCCGAAGCGATCTGAGACTAAAAGCTCTCTCACTCACTGAGAAGTTCCTTGCTAACCTTTAAATACAAAACTTGGCTCCACTTCAAATTAGCATAAAGCTGAATCGCGTGCTCATTCTAATGGGAAGTTGAAATAAGAGTTCACAGGAAAGAGAAATTAACATAAAACTTTGTTAGTTTAACTAAAACCTTACAAAACAAATTCTCATTCTAATCCTAAGTACCTCCTGTTCCCGGCTTCCCCATGCTCTGACTCCGTATAATATTTTAGGGATGACCGTATTACTGAATATCTCCCTCAGGGTGAGATTCTTCCTATTCAACGTATCAACACTAAAATTACACTTATAAAATTTTAAAATGTTAACTGTGAATCTTTGAATATGCTTAAAATATTCCGTAAAATTTAATTTGTTATCAAAAATAATTCCTAGATATTTCATATTTTCATCAAATTTGATACGATCACTCTTAAATTTCAATTGTGCGGATCTAGTCTTTCTCCCACCCCGAGGCGAAAAAAGTCTACATTTTTTTCTTTATTAAAGTATATTTTCTCTCTGTCACTCCATTCTTTCAAATCATTTTCTACTTTTTTTTAAATACTTTCTCTATTGTTTCAAGAGAATTTTCCTACACCATAACCATCGGCATAACAGATAATCTCACAATTCGAAATCTTAGCTTTCTGCAGTAAATTATTAACAATGAGGCCCCAGAACAGAGGAGCGCTGCAAGAGCCTTGGGGACATCGTTTGTGAATGTCAAAAGCCAGATTCAAATTATCATATGAACTCGTAAAAACCATCTTTCGCCTTTTAAAACAATGCTTTATAATTTCATACATTTTCTTAGTAATTCCAATATTCTACAATTTACCTTTTAGAGGGCACCCCTGGCGTCAAATGAACCCATAACCACATATTTGGTCTTTCTTTTCTTTCTAATGCCAGATATGACTCTATAAGAGCCAATTCAGTTGACCTCCCCTTTCTAAAACCAAATTGCCTTTCAGAAATAGTATTATTCTTATTTAAAATATATTGCAATCTATTAACTAAACGTTTATCATAAATCTTTGCAAACGTTTTCAGTAGGCAAACTCGACGAAATCCTTCTTTATCAAATTCAAAGGATAAATATTCTTTATCCTTTGGCATCAAGATTAATTTTCCAATTTTCCATACATCTGGAAATGTACCCAACTTCAACTTCAACTACTATATAACACTATGAAAGAAGGACAATCCTTAAACAATATCTTCAACAATGTAGCACCATCCAACCCAGGATTACATTATCCGTAGACTTTTCATCGCAATCAAAATTTCATTATAAACGTTTTCCTCTTCATCCCGCTCCATATTAATTTCTTCTCCATTTATATCCTGATTAAAATCCTTAAGATATAAAATATCGTCCATAATTTTTTTTCTAATTGTCCTCAATAGACGCCGTCGGGTGTGTGCGTCGTTGAGGCTATCGAGTGTATCGTCGAGGGCATCACGAATTGTAGCGTGGAGAATCTCGACAGTACGCTGAGTTCCGAGAACGACCGAACCGTGTCGGGAGCTGAACTCTAGTGCTTTGTTGTGAAGCTATCTTTGTAAGGTTTTAGTTAAACTAGCAAAGTTTTATTTTAATTTAAATCTTTCTATCTCTTCTCAGTTTCAACTTCCCGTCAGAAGAAGCGCGCGTTTTCAGCTTATGCTAATTTGAAGTACAGCCAAGTACTATTTAAACCAGAGGTAGAAACCTCTCAGTGTGAGAGAGCTTTTAGTCTCGGATCACGGTCATTCTGTTCGACGTTCGCCTGACCAGCTAGCAGATAATTTCTAAGCCATAGTGCTTACTACGTCATTGCTTATTGAAATAAATTGAAGTGCGCTAGTATTAGTATTTCTTGCTACGCACCATTTAGTTAGAGGCCAACTCCGCGATTAGCTCTGTGAGCAAAGTTTAATTAAATTTTTATTTAGTTTTAGTATAAACTTATCTGATTGTTAATTTAGGCCCAAGTGTGGTCTTTTACTTTCTGTATCCCTCCCGAGTTGGGAAGTAATTTGTAAATAATATTGATTTAATAAAAGAGGATTTTAAATCCCTTCCAAGTGCAGTTATTATACCACGTATATCATAGTATCTACAACTAGAACAAAGCTGCTTTCAGCTCCCTGTTCCAGATCAGGACTTAAGGAGTTTAAAGAGTTACTTTAAGATGTTTGCCAAAAACATGCACAGAACACTCAGTCCTGACATCTTCACTGTTATAGCCCGATAGCCTAAGTGCTGTGTTGCTGATCGTTTCAGCGTGTTTGCCGTAGTTTTTTGACGACTGTAAACGTATTTTTGTAGCTGACCTGAGTAATATTCGTTAATAATGTGTGTTTTCATTCTTCATCAAGGGTTGTCGTTAATCACTTCTAATCCGTGAAATTAAAATTATTCGCTCGAAGTGAGTTCACTCGTTAAATATGGCTGGAAGAAATCACCTTGATGACTTCACACGTGGAAGAATGATCGAAAAGCTGGAGGAGGGGCGTAGTGTGGCCAGTGTAGCTGGAGAGCTCAGAATCAACAAAAGTATCGTTCCGCGTGCTTGGAAAGCCTTCCAAACCATAGATACAGCTATTAGAAAGGTTGGTTGTGACCGCCCAGGAAAACAACTACAGTGGACGACAGATATATGGTCCTGCAGGCGAAAAGAGCCCGAAACCAGTCAGCAAGCGCCATAGCTCAGCAACTCTGTACAGCAACGCGGGCGACACGTATCGCGGTTTACTGTGTCCAGACACCTTCACTAAGGTGGCCAATTGGCCCGTCGTCCTAAACGCTGCATCTTTTTAAAAGCTGGCCACCGTTTAGAGTGGTGCAAGGAGCACAAAAACTGGACATCTCATCAATGGAGTCGTGTCCTCTTTATGGATGGGAGTCTGTGCCAGCGATGCCAGACGCTGGCCAGTAATGCCAGCGATGCGCCAGTGTCTTTACGGATGGGAGTCTGTGTCAAGCGATTCTCAACTCCAGTTGATTTGGAGAGAGGTCGGAACACGGTTTCATCCCAGTAACGTCACGGAAGGAGACCGTTGCTGTGGTCCTAGAGTTCTCGTCTGGGAAGGCATTATGCTGAACGAATGGACAGAGCTCCATGTTTTCGAAAAGGTTCTGTAACCGGAGATCGCCATTGTCAGGAGGTCATCCTTCTCCATATGCGTCTGTTCCGAGGTGCCACTGGAGCAGACTTCGTTTTTGTGGATGACAATGCATGACCACACTGCACTCCTACTGTTTAGAAGCTACTGGAAAGTGAAGATATCACCCAAATGGATTAGCTAGCGTACTCTCCTGATTTAAATCCCATAGAACATGTGTGGGATGTTTGGGGGAGACGCTTTGTGACACGATTGCATCCATTGACGCCTTGCCACACGATTGCATCCTGTTTCAGTTGCATTCCAACAACTGAAACAGGCGCTGATTGAGGAATGGGCAGTGTTACCTCAAGATCTGTGGGACAATCCGGTGCTGACTATGGATAGGCAACCATTGCAGTATGGGAAAGGCATATCTCATACTAAGGAACATCTGCTTGTTCTTTTTCCTCTTGTACAGACAATCATGTCTAACGATACTATGTGTTCAATAAATCCTTTTTTGTTTGATTCCGTGCTGTATGCATTGTGTTCATTTTTGCGCAACTATGCTTTCGTCATCGTTTAAATACAAGACGCTGTTTCTTATTTCTGAATTTCATGTCTCTCAGATGATTTCTCGTGGAGTTATGGCTAAAAGAACACCCGTTGTTTAAGTTTTGTACACCAGCGCAGTTTCGGCCCACCTACGGCCGAGCGGTAAAATCGCTGAATACTGGTAGTTCGTTCCGGGACCGAATCCCAGGCTTCCTTAAGCAGATAGCCCTCAAGTGCTTTAATAAACCAAACCGATGTAGTAATCTGTGAATCAGGAAACTAATTCCTTAAATTTGCATATTTAAGACTTTTTTTGTTATTTCTAGCAATATGGTTAATTTCAGTAAATACAGAGGGTGTTTATACATTTTTAAAACGATTTCGAGACCGTTTAATTAATGTTTAAAATATAAAAAGTATGTTTTTAAGTGTTCGATCTGATAGGCTTTTTTCTGGTCTGCACGTCTGCATCCAGATTTTCGTGATAAAACGGTTTTTCATAAACCATTATCGTTATGAATTTATCAAAGGGGCTACGCTTTCAGTTTTCGCGATATAAAATTGTAAGTGAAGTTTTAAAGAGAATCGCTTAGTCTTGTGTTTCCATGAAATTACGTAATAAATTATTTTTCTCCTGTCATTAATTATTTTGTGAGTTTTAAATCGCTAAAATGTAAACAAAATTTCAATTTTTTAAAAAATTATTTTGAATTGCCGAATTACTTTATCCTTGCAATTCGTATTGTAACAATTTTAATGTTCCAGATATCGTTGCAATTTTGTTGCATTCATGCAAACAAAAGTAAAATCAGAATTTTGTAGGAAATTCGCCTCTTTCTATCAGTTTAAATGGCAGTCTTTGCTCAAGTTTACTTAGAAAACATGATTCAGCTGCGTTCCTTTGAGAGATAATTTGCGATTTTAAAAATAAGGTATTCATTATATTGGCGAAATACCCACGCGTGCTCTTTACGTAATCATCGAGTTTCATAATTTCAAATTTGCATTATTTCTGCCTATTCGATCTTTTCCCAGTTCACTTCGTTAGCAACTGCATTACCCTTTTCCCTCCCCTTCCTACTACAAGTTACCTCTTCCCCTCCCCTTCCTCTCATTTCTGCAGAATTTTTTGTGATAGTTTTTTTATTATTATTATTTCAATTTGACGATGTTTGGTCATCGCTGATTGGTTGTTGGCTTCGGCCGAGAAACGCCCGATTTCTATTTCAAGAACTCAAGGTTGCGAGTTGTTTCCTTGTCCTGCTAGCAGAGGTCGCGTCGGTTCGTCTCCGCTTCTCTTCGCTTCTGCGCGTACTGTTATGATTATTACCTGTGGTTGAAAATTCGTCATAAAATCGCTTTGGAGAATCAACTGTTAATAAAATCTCGACGCGCCTGAAATACTTCATTAGTACACCAATGAAAACGTTTCATTGATACAAAATACCATTTCATTATGCAGTGCTACGCAAAATTTCGAAGCATTTGTTTGCATGTTGTAGAAAATTGAAACTTCTTTTCAATTGGCAAATTATCTTTATAGGTAGCTAAAGAACAATGCCTAGTTCCCTTATTCGATTCAAATTCTGACTTCGTTTAATATCCAATTTATTTCACTTCACAAACACAGAGAGATTAAAGAGGCTATTTACATACAGAGTTTAACATAATGATCTAATGATCCGTACATCACGAAGATGAATAACATTCAATAGCTTACGTATCGTATCTTAAATGCTGCGAAGATAGAACGAGAATTCCCCGATCGCTTAATTCAAAAACAGACCTGGTTGCCAGATTCATAGATCGAAATTATGAAAAATTAAATATTAGCAAACAGGAAATAGTAAACTTCATAGGAGTGGCAACATCCTCCCACCTTTTGTATTGCAGGCAAATTTACCTTAAAGCAATACAAAACGAAATAATACACATATATAGCAGATATAAATTGTAATACATGAAATGAAGTTGAACTAAGAATTATAAACATGTGAAATGACATTAAAAAACAATAAATATATAAACTGGCATTATAGTTATTAAGTACTAGGGAAAAAGTCAATAATAGTTCATAAGTCCATGCGTTTTACAGGTACTACTCGGCGACCACTTCGAGTTACCCTTATATTTTTAGGAACCTCGTTTTCACATGACTCTGTCTCTGGTGCAGTCTCGGTTTTCTGAGACATTTTTATGAAGTTGTCGGCAGAAGTAAGCTCCAAAGGGAAGATTCGTTGAAGGGGTCGTATGATTTCACCATTGGCTACTCGTAGTTTCGCAACACGTTCAATATTGTCTTTGCCAGGAAACAGTTCAATTACCTGTGCTAAAGGCCAATTTATCCTATTTGGGTTCTTTGACTCCACTAGGACAATTTCTCCTGGAGAAATCGTCTTTCTCCGTGAAGATGACTTTGGACTTCTTACTAATTCTCCTAGATATTCTTTATAGAAACGTTTTCGTAGATTTAGCCGTAAGTTATGAAGGTAACGTACACGTTTCAATAAATGCTGAGAGTCAATTAAGTCCAAATCAACAGTTTCTCGCTCGCCTAAATCTTGAATAAAGTGAGCAGGCGTAAGAGGTCTCAGTTCGTTAGGATCGTCTGACAAATATGTCAGTGGTCGTCCATTTATTGTGGCCTCACAGTCAGTGAGCAATGTCAACATTTCTTCATATGTGACACAGGATTTTCCTAAACACTTTCGAAGAAGTTCCTTGATACAACGAACCATTCTTTCCCAAAATCCACCGTACCATGGGGCAGACGGAGGGCTAAATATCCATTTGATTTTCACTAAAGCACATTCCCTTTGAATGAAATCCCACATCTTTGGCAGCTCAAAATTTTGGAGGTTTAACGTGACCATATTGACCACTTGTTTTTTCTTACCTAGTCCTAAAATTGTCCAACCTAATAAAGTTTCCACGGCTGAAATACCAGATGTAAGTACTTCAATTCTTCCTGTCAAAATGCTTCCAAGTACGTCAGCTCCTAGAAGAATTCTTATAGGTGGCGAATCTCTTCCGACATCTGTCAGTTTTATTCCTCGAGAAGCAAGTTCAACAAGTAATGTTTCATCACGTATTCTGGGTAACGTAGAGCAAATCTTCGGTTGATCGAGCAGAGACATTGAAGTAGAATACTTTCGATCTAAACTTTCAATGGTTACAACATATTTCGTATGCTCAGCAGCCGGAGTAATTCCTCCGCCAAACAGTCCTTGAGATAACATTTCCTTTCCGGAAGGGGAAAGATTTAATTCAGCAGCTAAGCTCTTCTCAATATAGGAACGATGTGATCCATCATCCATTAAGGCTCGTGCACAGATTTCCTTGCCTCTGTGCCGTAGTCTGATCATGATTGTTTTCAAATAAATTTCACGTTCTGAGGGAAGATTTGTCAACAGCGTCTTGGTAGATTTTTGCTTTTCTTCTGCGACTTTGTCCTTTGATGAAGAGTTAATATCTTTACCTAAATCTGGGCAAAGTAACGCGTAATGCCTCCGTCCACAAATCAAACATTTTACACTACTGTGACACCCTTTTGCCATATGACCAGGCTTAAGGCAAACAAGGCAGCATTTCCGTCGCATAACTTGGGACTTTCTGTCATCGTAATTTATTGTCGACAATTTTTGACAATCCTGACTTGGATGAGGACGGTCACAGAATATACAACTAATTTTTCTTCCAGATGTGTTCGAAATTAGAGTAGCAGCAGTAGGTTCATCTCGTTGAACTGGTTTTTGGAATTCCTTTCGTTTCGTACCACTTCCGAACGCATTTTCTGCTAAAACCCGATGCTCTTCACCCTCTACTTCATGACGTAAGAAAGACATCAAATTTTCCAGAATCTTCTCCTTTGCGAGGATTTGTTCTCCTTCCTCGACTTCTCTGTTGAGTCTATATCTGTCCCAAGCCTTTAGAATTTCAGTCGGAAGACATGATTCCACAACAGGATACAGCATTGCTGCGTAATTCGATGTTGTCACACCCAATGTCTCTAACGCTCGTAGATAGGAACCAAGTTTATCGTATAAATCAGCTAACTTGATGACTGATTTGTTATTTACTAATGCCAAAAGATCTCGAATGTAAACTTCAATCAATAAGTCCTTTCTGCCAAATCGGGACTTTAAATGTTCAATAACTTTCGCGTAGTTATCCTTAGAAGGTGGGTAACTTTCCGCTATATCGCGTGCTTTAGTTTTTGGTTTTAACGAAGAAAGCAGATACTGAAATTTATCTTCTTCTCTTAAATTTTCATCTTCATGAACTCGAGAAAACTGACCCCAAAATGCAACCCATGATCTAGGCATAAGATCATACTCCTTAAGACGTAATTTGGGAAGTTTTAAGTTATCAGATGCAACCTTATTAGAAATTACAGATTTACTTTCATTATATTGATTATAATTCTTCTCGTATATAACTCGTACTTCAGTAAATTTATCTCTGTAAGATTCCATTGCATCATACTCTTCATCCGTAAAACTAATTAATTTTTTAATTTCTTCATCTACTTTAAATAAACGCTCTGCTTTCTCAACAACTTTGCAAAACTGTACGTGAATGTCCTTATCAACATCAATTTTACGATGAATATCATTAAACGTATTCGCCGCTGTGGTAAAGAGACGGCGTAAATTAGTTCTTTCACCTCGTAACTTAGTTTCCAGTTTTGCTTGCTCAGCCTCAGTCTGTGTTTTTTCTGAAGTCATGTTTTACTTACACGTATATCAAACGTATTTCTTAAACGTATATAACGTATTTCGAATGTAAACGTACTTCTTAAACGTATGTAACTATTACATGAACATAAAAAACTCTTCACGAAACAAACTTTTATAAATAACTCAGAAGCAATCAAAAGTTAAATAAATTCAGAAATTAACTTGTTTACCTTCATTAAAGTAACTTGAATTTAGCCACTTCTGATTTCTCAGTGCAGAGTACAGTTCTGTCGTTCGGACGCCACTTGTATTCGATTCAAATTCTGACTTCGTTTAATATCCAATTTATTTCACTTCACAAACATAGAGAGATTAAAGAGGCTATTTACATACAGAGTTTAACATAATGATCTAATGATCCGTACATCACGAAGATGAATAACATTCAATAGCTTACGTATCGTATCTTAAATGCTGCGAAGATAGAACGGGAATTCCCCGATCGCTTAATTCAAAAACAGACCTGGTTGCCAGATTCATAGATCGAAATTATGAAAAATTAAATATTAGCAAACAGGAAATAGTAAACTTCATAGGAGTGGCAACATCCCTTTTTCATTTTGTATTTGTAATATAGCACGGTTTAAGCAGACCGTTTAGAAATTCTTCGCCTAAATTAAATTTTTAGCTCAAAAGGGACGTCAGTTTAAATCGGATACTAGTTTCGAAACGGGATTTTGCGTTGAGTCACTAAACATTTCGTATCACTTTTTACATTATTGCCACCAAATATCATCGCCCTGTATTATTTTTAACAAATTATTTAAAGGAGAATGTGCATGAATGTAGATATGTTTTTTGCATTGTGAAAAAACGACGGTACCCAGAGCCATCAAATTTTGAATGACGTAATCCTCCCACGAACATACACACCTGGAAGCCCGAATGGAATTCGTTTTATTCTTCGTATTTTCTAAAACTTTAGCGAATTTTTCATTAACAGACTCAGTGATTTCAAAAACAAACAATGGCAACATTGTGCGAGGGGGGTATTATCTCCAGCGCTCGAGACTGTCTATCGGAAATTCTAAAAATATGCTGTTTTTAAATATTTTTAGCCCAAAGGGGCATTAGCCGAAATGTTCTCGAAACGTGTATGTGTGTGTATATAAAAAAGTCTGATGCGGACACCACATGACTTCCTTGTACGCCTTATATAATACGCATTTTTTGCTGCATTTTATTTAAACTTATTTCATTAGAGATATACTTCTCATTCAATTAACTTCATTCTCACTTCGCGGCAAGGTAAAAATACATAAAAGCTCAAAATATCTTCATTAAAAATTGAAAAATAAAGAAAAAACATAGAACACCAAATACAGTTAAAAAGACTTAAAAAAAATTACAATTAAATTTGCAAAATAAGCAATTCGTCAGCGGGCAAAAAAGCAAATGTTTCGAGCAGAAAACTGAATGTGTACTGTTAGTTCCAAGAGGCAAAAAGATACTGAAGGTGCAGAAACTGGCTTAATTCACTATTTTACTAAGTTTAGAATGTAAACAATTATGCCTGCTGAGTTAGGCTTAGCTTCACTTAAACAACATTTAAATTACTGATAATTCTACAACTTGCAGATTAGTTAAAAGCATGAAAATCTTAACCCGAACATAAAAGCAACATAATTCAATTATTTTTAAAGCAGAAAATGCCCAGTTTACCAACTTATAAGAATAAATAAATTGAGCTCACCGAGCCGAGTTACAAAGTGGCTATGGAGATGGTATATGAAAAGCTTTCTACTACGAATTATTTATATATATATATTTATATACTTTTGGTGCAGCCGACTGCAAGCAAAAAGGGAGGTTCACAGCTACATGTTATAGCAGTCCTTTATACAAAATTTCAACGTTCTCCGGCTACTTGTTTTTGAATTATGGGAGATACATACGTACGTACGTACGCATGTACGTACAGACGTGACGAAAAATCTCTTCTTCATCCGTTTTACATCCATTTTGCAGTCCGTTTGGGGAAAATGAGTCATATATTCTGTGTTTAGGTAAACATGTCCGTCGAAAACATCGTTCAAATGGTTTTGATAGCGGCCAGAATGGATATTTTCGTTAAAGTATTATAGAGACATTAAGTATTTTTTTAAAGCAGAAGAGATCAAAAATGAGCAAAGCCCTCGCTCGGACTCGAATGCTTCCCCATCACTACACCACGAAGGCATGCGAAGAAGGCGAGAGAAATATTTTATAATATGATACCAGAAGTTTTTCGGTTTTCGGTTTAAAAAATCTGAAAGCTTTCAGATTTTTTAAATTTTATTTATTTATTTAATTTTATTTTTATTTAGGGGACAATAATTGGAAACGTATAGTGGCAAGATTAAGTGAATAAACTTGAAAGTTTCTTTAAAGAATATGATATTCATAATATTCTTTATGGATGTTTTCTAAATTGAGCAATGTACTAATTCGTTCTAAAATTTTTTAAACTGAATATAATTCTGTGATTCAATTTTTGTCGGAAGGAGGTTATAACCAAAGAAACAAAACAATGCTTGGATACAGAGCCGTGCCAAGTTAGTTTTTCACCTGAGGCAAAAATGTAATGCCCGCCCCTGTATATATATGTGTGTGTGTGTGATGTACCAAATGTAGTCGTAGCTTAAAGTATCAGATGATAAGTTTAAAGAAAAAACAGGATCCATTTATTAATTTCCATGAAAAACAGCAGTTACAAAAATCAGATCCCCGGAGTAAATAAAAAAGAACAACTAATAACTTTTTGTACTGAAGTTTACACCATCGTTACATTAATGAAAAGACCCCTCGATAGATCAAGATCAAGATAGTACTTTCGGTTCAAGGTGTCAACTACTAATGAGTTTTAACCTATATATCAAGTAAGGCCGCAGGCCGCTCACTTTTGTTTAGATAAATCAGAGGTGCTTAGCCCCGCGCCCTTAGGCGAAAGAATGGTCTATGTGGCAAAGTCATACAGGAAGGCAGTCATGAAATTATAAATTGATATACTTTTGTAGATGTAGAAACATTCGAAAAATTGTTGAGCAGGTGCTGGGTGCGTGCTATTTGCAGTGAGGAATTGAGTGACTGAAATGAACATGAGATACGGAGAGTAAGTCAAAATCAAATCACGTAACCTGAGGTCGCGTTCTGGTTCGTTGATAAATACTGCTGTATTACTCAAAGTTTTATTAATTTAAGAGTAAATAACTCTTGTAGGCCTATAGTATTGCAATCTACTACATAATAATGATCTAATAACTATGGAGAGGTGAGTTTTATGCTACGTAATTCTTGTTTAATTAGATAGAATTTGATTATTCCTTTTTTGGGCTTGGGGGTCACATGGACCAATCATGGTGCAGGATAATCTGTTAAGCGATTTCAAGACGAAAAATAATAGTCCATAAGGCTATTTCAAATTACTCTTCACAAAGTCCGTAATTTGGCTTTGCCAGATAATAAAAATACACTTAAAACTCAACACAAAAATAGTTAATCATATCACGAATTCTTGAGTATATGAAATGCAATTAAATACTGGGTACTATTTACAATATGTACACTTTCACCACTTTGAGTTGTGATGAATAGAACGTGGTCGCTTAACCAGATTTTCTTCTGTTGGATCATAGTTTGCGAGATTTTTAATAGCATTATATGGTGAATTCTGAACTTGGATAAAGAATTTGTGCGAAATTATTAAGATCTGTTCTTGTATTTCAGGAATCTTCAGGTCTTGATACAGCTGGATATTTCTAATAAACCAGGGTGCTGAGGTTATTGAGCGTAGAATTTTATTCTGTAGATAGCTAAGTTTCTTTCTATGGGTTTTGCAAGCCGTGGCCCAAGTGGGGACTGCGTATAAGAGAATTGGTCGAATAAGCATCAGGTAAAGATTGCGTTTAGTATTCAGATTTAATTTAGAATTTTTCCCTAGAAGCGGGTAAAGAGCCATAAAAGCTGCATTAGCTTTGTTGGTGATATAACTGATGTGTTCTTTGAAAGTGAGCTGTGCATCAATATACACTCCAAGATATTTGTACGAATTGGCCGAAGGGATAAGAGTATCATGAATTTTTATATTGATATCCAGAGGGTAGTTTTTCTTATATCTTCTGTACATAACTATACAGCATTTGGTGGGATTAAGATTGATTTTCCATCTGGTGCACCATTTTTCTATTATTTTAATTTGGCTATTCAGTTTGTCTATTGCATGTTGCGGGTTTAAGGAATTAGTAAGTATTACCGTATCATCGGCATATTTAAGGATTTTTGCATTTTGCGGCTTGGGCATGTCACTTGCATATAGATTAAAGTTTGCTGGAGAGATGACGGAACCTTGAGGTAGTCCTCTATGAATATTTTTATGTGTGGACAAAGCATCACCACAGCGGACTTGGAAGGTACGATCTTCTAAATAGGAAATCATGAGATTTAAGAAACTTGAAGGAGGGTTTAATTTCGATAACTTGCATATTAAACCAGCATGCCACACTCGATCGAAGGCCTTTTCGAAGTCGAGGTAGCATGCGGCAACTCCGTTTTTCTTCTGAAATTCTACGGCAATGAATTCTATGAGATTAAGAATTTGATGCGATGTTGAATGAGCTTTTTTAAACCCGAACTGCTGATCGTCTGTATCAATTAATTTGTCAGTGAAAATTTGGAGTCTTGAGGCAATTACGCGTTCAAACACTTTGCTGACCCCTCGATATTCCTTTGCGAGTCCTTTTATAATCTCTGGAAAGGCGGAGCTTCCAAGAAATGACGTCAGCCAATCCAGTTCGCTTTAAATATTTCCAGAACATTTAATAACTGTACGTGTAGAAAAGGCGGGAAAATCAACTCGACTACGAGGCTGTGGATTTAATTCCACGTACTTTCAAACAAGAGAACGTCGTCATTAAAATGGAAAGAACATGCATTTAGAATTGTGACTGGGGAAAAAACAAAAAAAAAAAACAAATTTAAGTTAAGGTTTTAAGTGTATTTTTGACTATGGAATTTTATTATTACATGTATATCAAAATAAAGCTAAAAAGAATTGCAAGTTAGAAACCCAGTGAAAATCGTAAAAAACATTTGTAGTAGCTTATCAATTTTCCGGAAAACACGATGTAATATGCGTGACTATGCAAATTGAAATAATTTGGTAATATAAACCTATCCATATTATAGCAAAAGTGAAAAAACACATACAAAAAATACAATTGTTAATCTCCTCTGCTCAAAGCTTCAAACGGAATTTATCAAGGGAAAAGTGCTTGAAACCCCCAGCTAAGTCAATAAACAAAGAACATGGAAACACATTTCGTCTGTCAGAACCATTGAGATTCCAAACGGAGCTATATTTGTATTAAATCAAAATATCATAATTCTTGTAGCATAATTATACCATAATTCTTAAAGTATTTTTAATAGTAGCGTTATAAATTCAGAAGAATAATATAGCCAATTATTTATAACTTTCAAATGAAAATATTAAAAAATCCTTTTTTGATAAATAAGAAATAACACTGAAACACACATTGCATTCATTTCCAGGTTTTCTTGCAATTCTTCCTATTGTTTTATTAATTTAAGTTAGCCGAAGCTTATTCCCCCTAATAATAATTGGCAAATTTAAAACCATAATTAAACTAATTTTCGAATTCGCGTAGCCAATTTGGCGCCCCTTCTAGTGATTCACCTGAGGCAGGTGCCTCATTTGCCTCACCCTTACCCCGGCTCTGCTTGGATAATGTGTATGCTGATTCGTCTGCTTCGAAAAAAAAGGGTAAAATAATTTCGCCTGAACTAAGAATTCGCATAAGATGATTGTAATGTTATTCATCCATTGATGGCACTGAACATCAGAAAATATTGAAGATACCAGAAGAACTGAATCTGCCTAAAACAATTGTTTTGCTCATTATACACGAATATCTTATCGTGAACAATGTTTGCACAAAACTTCTCTCAGCAATTCGAAAACAATAGTGTACGTTTGAAGAGCTTGGCCACAGCCCTCGTAGCCCAGATTTAGCCGGACGTGATTATTATCTGTTCTACAAATTGAAATCTGAATTTCATGGAAAAAGATTTAATGATGATGATGGCTTGAACAGAACAGTTATGGATTATTTTGAGGGCACATCTTTAGATTACCGTACGGGGTAGAGCCGCTCATAAAACGATGTGAAAAAAACCTTTTTTTGCTCTTAAAGTCTTTTTTTTACTCTTCTCTTTTTTCTTAAAGTGTACCGAGCTACAAAGAGATCATACTAAAAAAAATGAACTATTAAAATTTTCTACTTTTTTCATTTATTCACAGCATGCATGACATTTAAATCTTTTTAATATTTATAAGGTAATGTTCTCCTCCTTCCAGCACGCCTTTGTGGTGTAACGGTAACATACTCGGCGCGTATTCGAAAGGTCTGGAGTTCGAACTCCGGCGATGGCATTAAGGATTTCTTCGATTTTTTGCTTAAAGAAATTCTAGTGACTCTTCAAGTGGCGCAGGAACTAAACGGTGGTGGACGATAATCTGTCGTCCACCACCGTTTAGGTCCTGCTCCACTTTTATGCCCAAAGGAGCTACTCCTGCACCACTGGATTTGGTGATTAGGTTTCCTTATCCTCAATTATATTTGTTTTCCATGGCCCTTTAAAACGGGACGTATATAATGTATTTTCTCCCACCTTTCGGCATGCCTTCGTGGTCTAGTTGGAAGCATACTCAACGTATATTCGAGAGGTCCAGGGTTCGAATACCGATGAGGGCATTGCACGTTTTTCACGTCTCCTGTCCACTCAGAAATTGACAAATCGGATTGGATTATTAATGGGTCTACTAAATCTAGTTTGATTAGGAAGGAAAATTTAGGCATACAAGCTTCTTATGGAAAGTTCCTGTACTTCAACGTAGGTTTGAAGTTCATCTTTGTCTGAGGTCGATGTATTTGTAAGCGCATTTGGGAAGATTTACTGATATCACGGAAAAATATGTTTAATTTTGTAGCAAATCCTTTCCAATATTCAAAACGTTCAAGCACTGTTTGACCCTTTCCTTGAAATTCTTAGGTTATTGATATGGTTAGTTGCGTCAGTCAGAAATATCATTTTGCAAAACCATTCTTTATCGTTCAATTTGAAGAAATGTTGATGCTTCTCATTAAGAAATTTCACGACACAAACTTATTCAAGACATTACCTAGACTAAGCCAGTAAACAGGGCTGTACAAGGGGAGATCCATATATTGGCTTTTTATATCTTTCGAAAGCATGTATACCAGTGAAGAACGAGACACTATAAAATTAACTATTTTAACAACAGTGTTCATTGCAGAAATTAAGCGCTGTGACAAAATTTTGGCAACGAAACTTTCCTGATGGCGCAGAAAGCAGAGACAGGACGAATTATCTTTTTGCCTAATAACTTTGTAGAGTGATGCAGAGTGCCACTGGGAATAATATTGTGCCATAAGTTGCCGAAGCCTGAAATTGAGCCTATTATCTAACGAAAGCAGTAATGAAAATAGTATTAATAACAAAAGCCATAAATAAGTGTATAAAAATAAAAAATCTCAGTCAGAAAAGTAAAGATTTCAATGTAACAATTCAAAGAGTTTGCGATATCTCCTTGTTCAACTTTTGGAATGGCAGCTGAAGTAAGTGCAGAAACCAGGCAGGAGAAGGTTAAAAGAACCCTTTATTAAACTCTTTAAAATTCACAGTGCGTCGACTTGATGCTAACAAATTACAGTTCGCTTCAGCGGTAACTCAACTAACAAGAACTAAATTAAAAATTCGACGATGTTAACAAACAGTAGAATTTTTCTCCCAGGGCTCAGATAATCCTGTTACCCCAAAAC
Organism: Stegodyphus mimosarum; assembly: GCA_000611955.2. NCBI lineage: Eukaryota > Metazoa > Arthropoda > Arachnida > Araneae > Eresidae > Stegodyphus > Stegodyphus mimosarum. Next base: position 64,205 of record KK116565.1, read on the forward strand.
CGGGTTGAAGTCTCGTGTCAGCCAAGTACTAGCTGTTACGCCACTTTAACCAGCAATAAAGGCAAAATCAGAAGTTCAGGCTACAAAGGTACAATGCTTGCCCACGCTCTCTAACTTTCCCTTCTAGAACTGAGTATTTAAACCTTTTTCTTCCACTGGTAGAATTTGCAATCCTTCGCGCGCGTTACCAAATTTAAATATTCAGGTATTAATAATTATTGGAATGAACGCTTATAGAAAAGTGTAAACTTAGTAAATTTAGTAAAACTGAATATAAATACGTACAAGTTAATCATTAAAATGCATACAAAGTTTTAAAAATATATTAAAATTTAAAAATAGAACAAATATACAAGTGTTTTACATGTTTTAAATAAAGGAAATATCTAGTGTTACCACCTTATGAAACTAAATCTTAGCTTTGAATTGATTTAAAGCTTAATTTTTAAAAAAGAATTTTGCTTTTAAACATCATCTTATTATTATTTTTAGTTTAATTTTATTTATATATTATTTTTTAATGTAAAATGATATGAATAGAAAAATATAAAAATATTAAAGCACCATTTAATTTAAGTTAAAAAAAAAAGAAACACGGAGAAAGATTGCAATCTCTATGTTACTACAAAACGTTTCGTAACTATTAGAATTTATTCCGAATGCAGACGATATCTTGCGCAAGAAGCAGAGCTAGAAATTTTGTAATTGACACTAATTTATAGGATGTTAGAAAAAACCTTATGGTATAAAATAACACTTGCTGCAAAATAATATCAAGAATCGCCGCTGAAATAATTTTTAAATTGATTAACTTATACTTTATTTTAAAGTTCTTTTATAATACTGAACATAAATGAAAGAGCTTATGCATCGTCGACTGGGAATATTTTCCATTTATCGCCAAATCAAAGCAATAAACTCCTCAAGAGTTTCTCCCTCGAGGTATTTAAGGCAAAAACCGTGCATCTGTTTTGCACTTAAATTGACGAAAACTTATGGCTACATATTTTATTTTAAATAAATAATCTTTACTGTTTCCAATTTTAAGCAAACGTATTTCAGCACCTGGTACTTAACGAATGGCAGTTGTCTTTCGTTTACATTGAAATTTGACGAGCATTTAAAGGTTAAAAAGATTACAAAAGACTGTGGTAATAGTTCCGTCAATTCGGAATCAGTCGATATCGATTTCATGTGATAGTGCGGAGTCAAAAAAAAAAAAAAAAAAAAAAAATTGCTGGTGTTTTTTTTTAAGGTTTATTGATTATTGTCATAATTACTCGAATGAATTTCAGAAAATGCACGAGTTCTGTTCCATTTTTAAAGAAGCTAAATCTGTAAAATGATATTACATATTATCTCTTACATATAATAAAACAAAGAGTCTGTGTGTGTGTGTCTTTTGTTCGTGTTGCGAGTAAGCTAATAGACCCAAGGCCACGAAATTTGGTACATAGGTGTATCTACGCAAGAGCCAGTGCACCTCGAAGCGATTTTTTCGAAATTCGAATTAGAATTTTTTTAATTTTATGTTTTGTGACCAAATCGCGCCATTTTGAGCCATAATGGGCTACAGGAAAGCGAGATTTCACTCTATACATTTCATTTTTACATCGTAGTGAAGCGTAGACACTTAGCTATTTTGCGATATTAAAATAAATTTCGTATTTCGATAAATCGATTAAATACGAATTTATTTAGGAAGGTGAGCTTAACACCTTTTCGGCGGAGTTTTTTCAAAAAAAAGTTATTTTAAAAAATGTGCGGTTTATTTTCCTTTGATTTTTGGACACGTTGAACTTTAATCCTTTCGACTCCTTTTAAAAAAAGAATTTTGAAAAAATAATAATATTTTGTATTTTTTAAAAATTTTTTAACTGAAGCTTCCGAATACACTTCTCGCATCTCGGATATTTTAAAATGTAGTTTTGGCAACAACTTTCCTTTCTTATTGTTGTCGATAGATTTTTGATGAAATTGCATCATTTTGAATAGTTTCATTCTTTTAAAAATTTCGATTTGGCAACAATTTTTCATCGTATTTCTTATGTTACTGTTTTTAAGAGACTGAAAAGTTTAAGAAATTTCAAAAATATTTCTTTTTGCAAAGGTAAATTGTTTAATGACTTTATTAGGATAATTAACATTTGTATCAAGCGATATTGCTTATTTCATTGTAATATTTTATTTGTCAAATGGCTGCGAGGCGACTGCTGACACATTTCCTCAGAAGATTACCTAAAGTATCATAACATTTCAAAATTTCAGAAAAAGGAGCATTCAAACTATCGAGTAAGAAAATGTTTAAAAAATTTTAATTTTATTGTAGAATTTTTATATAATTTTTTATGTTGTCATGATGGTGCTTAAGAACGGGGATATAAATTATGCTTTAACAAATGTTTAATGCACATCTCACGCAATTAATTTGCTAAAAATTCGAGATGTATATGTTTTTCTGGAGATACATCAGGGCCGTATACAAAGGAGGGTTGGAATCTTAACAAAGAGAAAAAAGTTGGAAGAACTTCCGCGACCATAGGTCCCAGGTGTGTCTTTTAGGCATTTTCCCGGTACGTTTAAAAGCCAGACGAAGGCTGGCCGCATAGCGGCTAGTAATTAATAAAATTCTTTTGGAGACATTAAACAACAAAGATTTTCGTTGTTATCTTGAGCTAACTGATTACCTGATGATTTTAGTAGTTTATAAACGGGAACATCTTTAACTGATAAATGACGGCTTAATCTATTTTCTCAGTAGATCTTTTTCTTTTGCATAATTCTAAACTGGCCACAAAAATTAACAACAAAACAACAACAACGACTCCAAAAATTAACTCAGAAAGTAGGAGGGTGAGAAATGTCGGAGGGAAGGGGGATATTTTGGTCCTCCCACACGCGAAGATCGCATTCTAAAAATTACCCAGGCCATGCCCCTCCTCTCCCTGCCTCCTCCTCACCACTCTCGGCAGACGAGACTGTAGAAAAGGCTTTTCGAAGAGCTTTTAGGTTCAACAACGAAAGGCTAATAGTGTGTGCGGCAGTTTGGCGAATCGTTAGTTTCTATTTTTAGAATCTGAAGCCGGCTGTTAAAAGCGAACTGTGTACACAAGCATTGAAATGTTATTATCAAGTAATAACTTTCTGAAACTATATGGTACTAGGATGTCAGAAATTTTAACAGCTTGATCGCAGCCTTCTGTGTCATTTGCCTTATCTCGTTAATGCACTAGCTGGAATATAATTAAATTGACTTATATTACAGTTACCTTTTATTTCTGCAACGATATTAAATGATTTTGAATCCAAAAAAATGGCAAGGAAATCGCCATGTTTGCAACAAATATGTGTGCTTTTTTTTCACGATTATTTTGTAGGGTTTTACTTATATTTTTCTAATAGTTATTTTTATTTTGCAACAAGCCTTTCCTTTACATTTTGATTTCCCTCCTACGTTTCCCTGCAAGAATGATTTTTCTCTATTACGCTTTATGCAAATAAGGCAGAAATGAGTATTTAACCTGAGGTCTGGGTTACTAGCGTGTTCTGCCTTTCGGCCACGTTGTTGCTATCAGTTAAAGCTTGCTATTCTACGGCCTTGTTTAATACGTGCCTGTTAGTATGCGCCGGTTGTCCTCCAACTCCGCGACTTTGATTCTGTGCAGCTACGGTTGATTAAATTTATCTAGTATTAGTTTCGTATTATATTTTCTGTTAAAGTTATTATTAGTTAAATTCTGTTATTTGTGTTTCCGAGTTAAAGGTCAAGTAGAGGTTTCTTGTACGCCCAAGAAGGGTTATCTGTAAATATATTTTGAGTTAGAATAAAAGGGTAAGTTAACCCTTTTCCGGAGTTTTTACTCATGTACAAGAACTCAGAGAATATTCGCTACGTAGTTCTTCAGCATTCTAGCTTTCAAAGTATTCTATTTGAGCTAGGATACTAAAAGATGGTGGACGACAGTTCCTCATCTGTAGGATTTGGCGATTGGGTCCCCTAATCCCCAGTCGCCCTTTAAAAGGGGGAGTATGTAAGGTACTTTTTCCCTTCTTCCAGCATGCCTTCGCGGTTTAACGGCAACACACTCGGCGCGTATTCGAGAGGTCCAGATGCGAGTGCCGGGAAGGACATTGCACACTTTTCGCATCTCCTGCTTCAAAATAGCTTAATGACTCTACAGCTTTATTTACGGGAGAAGTTCCTACAATTCATTCCAAGAAATTCTAATTTTCGGGTAGCGACGTAAGTGCTAATCAAAGTATTTCTTGTAACTAATTACGTCAAGTTGCTTGTTCACAGAGCAAGAGGAGGATAGGTAGTAGTAAACACCTTATAAATTCTGTTGTTCGAGGTATTATAATATTTAACAGATTCGAAAGTATTTATTACACTAAAACATGCATATGTGAATTTGATATATTTGTATGAAATAATGTAAAGAACAAAAGGAGTCCTGGAGGTAGGGATAGTTGAAAATTCTGGATTCTCACACGAAATAGGGCACAAAATCTCGAGAGAACCGGCTGGGCATGCTAACTATTTCACTACGGGTCGATGCAGGAGAAACACCTTTTTAATGCATTACATCCTTCTTTACATTTAAAAACGATTGGGAGATGGAAAAGAGAACCGAAAAAAACGTCAAAGTTTGGCTGCAAGTGGAAACGGAATATTTCGAATGTTGTGAAGGTATAAGGTATTTCTCCCGCTGTCTTCGCGTGCCTTCGTGGTGTAGTGATCAGCACGTTCGACGCGTATTCGAAAGACCCTGGTTCGAGTCCCAGCGAGGGTATTGCTCATTTTTCACATCTCCTGCTTCTAAATGAACTAATGATTCTACACTGGCACCCGAACTAAAAAGGTGGTGGATGATGATTCTTCACCACCAGGATTTGGCGATCGAATCCTTTAATTCCCAGTTGCCCTTTAAAAGGGGGAGTATATAAGATTCCCCCCTTCTTGCCATACCTTTGTGGTATAGAGGTCAGCTTACTCGGGGCGTGTTCAAGAGGTCCGTGGTTCGAGTCACGGCGAGGGCATTGCTCATTTTTCACATCTCCTGCTTCTAAATAACCTAATGTTTCTACAAAGGTAAGATGTTTTATGTTAAAAGAAAATCCGTCAATCAAAGGACATGGACCATTTCCCACATACTTCTTCAGATTCAACATCTCAAACTCTGAGCAATGTGTATGTGGAATTAAAGGTGATCCAATCCATTGTATTACTCAATGTCCCTTAACAAAGTCAACTCATATTAAATTGCCTAATTCAAATATCAATGCCTTCCTTCGTTTTGCAATTACCAACAAACATTTAAAAAATAAAATAAAAAATACAATCAAATATTTATCTTCAATAGGCAAAATTTTATGTGGGCGCTAAAGTAATTAATGTCAAAACTCATTTTTGAAGCTGCAATTCATCTAAAACATTTATTATCTAATTATCTTAAAAACAAACCCTTGCAATAATAATGATATAGTAAAAAAAGAAGAGGAAGAAGATACAGATTCATATAATAAAATTTATTTCATGGAACTATTATGATCTGTTATAAATTATGACTGTTAGCCTATTATGAATGTTAGCCTACTATTATTATACCTATTATAACTTCTTTAATTATATCTAATAGATATATCAATCAAAATATCGATATACTATTTATACTGTTATATTATGTGTTATATTATACTATGTACTATTTTGAATATTAATTTTAAAAATAAACCGAAGTGTAGTGGACTATACCTACATTACTTACAGTAAACATTGGGTGTCCCACTGCATTTCTACCTGAACCTGAACCTGAATCAAAGGACAGTTGCAAAATTATTAAAGTGCTCGATGTCAACTGTAAGCAAAGTGATTAACACCGATTTGAATTTTAAAAAGGCAGAAAAACATAACATGGATCATCTTCTTTCTCCACGACGTAACGCGGAATCCTTTATGAGAAGAATCTACCCGGACAAAAATAGAAAAATGTCGTCACCACAGAGGAATCTTAGCTGTATTTAATTGACTGCAATTAAAAGAGATCCATTTAATGTCGTCAAAGTGTAGTAAAAAGTCTCAAAACATGGTTCAAAAATTCTAAAGAATGCTTTTCAAAGGGATTTATCATTGTTTTTGGTTTTTCATAGGGAAATTAAAAATAAAGAGAGTGGATGAAAATGTTAATATTAACCTCACATATAATCGGGAACATATTTTCTGCCGAATTTTAAGTTATAAAATGCGTTTCTTTTACACATAGTTGCATCAATCAGTAGAGCTCCACCAAGGCAAAGCAAGTAACCACACTTCAAAATCCACAGTTAATTTCTAGCAAAAAAATGGAACAAGAAGCGGGTACGAAGGCAGTAACCTTCACTCATATCCCTACTAAATGTCTTGGTATACTACCCATGGGTTTTTGCGCTTTTTTATTGTCCAAACGTCGCACTATAGCCCTCTTTGGACATTGGATAGCTGTTCAAGAGGAATTTGATAAAATGC
>KK116565.1:70755-95063 GCA_000611955.2 Stegodyphus mimosarum
GAAGAAGAAGTATCAAATAGAACATTTCAAACACAAATATTTTAGGTAAATTATTTCTGTAAATACAATGACAATCGTTTATAAAATGTGCGAACAGCCTTTGTATAAGTATAGTTGCGTGGGTACGGATTCGTTATGAATTGAATGCACAAGTCTTTAAAAAGTTAATAAAATTTATTCTTTTCACAAGAAATAAAACAAAATGCTGAAATATTTCCTCAGAGATATTCGCACAATATCACAATATCTCAAACGTTAAACAGAACTCAATTCAAAACAGAGATACTAATCCTATCTCATAGCGATTCTCTGCAATCAATAACAGCAGTAAGAAAAGAACAGTTCTCTTAAAACAGCTACAACTGAGCTGAGGTGTTTCAATTCGGCTTTTATAAGCTTTTTAATTATTCGCTAGAACATTCTGGTAAAACCTATTTTCTCGATTTTTGTGTATGACAACAGCAGTTACGAGATATTCATTTATTAAATACTAGCCGCTGCGCGGCCAGCCTTCGTCTGGCTTTTAAGTGTACCAGAAAAAGGCCTAAAGAGAACACCAAACATTAAATTTGAAAACTGCACAGAATTTTACTCTGCAGAACAATTTTATCGAAAAAGAAACAAACAACAACGGAAAAAAAATTCAGTTAAAAGTGCATTACATATAAAAAGCATACAACGAAATAAGCAATATCCCTTAATACAAATATTAATTATCCTAATAAATAAATTCACCAACTTCCCTTTGCAAAATCTTAAGAACTCAAATGGTATAAACGGATTAAGAACTTAAACAGATTAAAAAATATCATGCAAAACTTTTTTATAATTAAAATTGTATATAATTAAAACATAATATTACAATGAAATAAGCAATATCCCTTGATACAAATGCTAATTATCTTAATAAAGTAATTAAACAATTCACCGTTGCAAAAAGAAACAACTTTTTAATTCTCTTAAGCTTTTCAGTCTCTTAAAAACAGTAACATAAGAAATACGACGAAAAATTGTTGCCAAACCGAAATTTTTAAAAGAATAAAACTATTCAAAATGACGCAATTTTATCAAAAATCTATCAACAACAATAAGAAAGGAAAATTGTTGCCAAAACTACATTTTAAAATATCTGAGATGTGAGAAGTGTATTCGGAAGCTTTATTTAAAAAATTTTAAAAAAATACAAAATATTATTATAAGGAGTCGAAACGATTTAAGTTCAACGTGTTCAAAAATCGAAGGAAAATAAACAGCACATTTTTTAAAATAAGTTTTTTAAAAAAAAATTCCGCCGAAAAGGTGTTAAATAAATTCGTATTTTCTAAATAAATTCGTATTTAATCGATTTATTGAAATACGAAATTTATTTTAAGTTCGTAAAATAGCAAGTGTCTACGCTTCACGACGATGTAAAAACGAAATGTATAGAGTGAAATCTCGCTTTCCTGTAACCCATTATGTCTCAAAATGACGCGATTTGGTCAGAAAACATCAAATAAAAAAATTCTAATTCGAATTTCGAAAAAATCGCTTCGAGGTGCACTGGCTCTTGTGTAGATACACGTATGTACCAAATTTCGTGGGCCTGGGTCTATTAGCTTACTCGCAACACGAACGAAAGACACACACACACACAGAATCTTTGTTTTATTATATGTAGAGATTAAATGCACGCGCTCGTGTATTTTTACTTTTCCGACGTAGGTTTTTCTTCCAAAATCGTCTGCGTTGCACGGGAAAATAAAACAATTTTAATTGCAATTCTAAATAAATAGCTAAATAAATACAAAATCCGTAACAGTATATTAGTTACTGAGTCATATTGAAATGACTCCTACAATGAAGGAAACATGCTATTAAAACTGTGCTTGCTGTCATCTGATCTGTAAGTCCGTGGAAGCGTTTAAGAAATGGCGTTTATAGCTTCTCCGTAAGCTTTTCCCTAAAGACGGATTTCTCTTTTAATTTGAAATCTTTGATATAAGTGAGGATCGAAACAGCAAAGAACTTCTTTCATTCTTTAAAAGACACATCAGGTTCGGTTGCCTATCCTCGGCTACTTTTGTGAGTCGATTAATTAAATCTTATTTTCTTCAGCCAGGGACTAATATCGAAACAGAATATTACGGAAAAATTTAAACTCTCGTGGGTGTTTATTTAATTTACTTAATAGTTATTTTTTAATCGACTGTCTTATAACTCTTCCTTTTAACGTATACTTTTTTGTCAGATTGCAAATCGTCCAGCGTACGTGTATTCAAATGAGGTATAAAGAAGTCAGTGTTTAAGGGAAGGTTTTGGAATGTGAATTTCGAGCGTGTTCTGTCTGTCTGAAGGCCACGTTGTTATCTTTGAGTTTCTAGAAATTTGATTTCTATGCCGTTTGAGCTGTCTTTGCCGTTAGACTTGTTTACGCCCACTTCACCAGTGAGAGCCATCTTGCACGATAATTAACCTGTGAAGTCTGTGAAGCCGAAACTTAATTTCATTTGAGTTATTCATTGCGTTTTGAGTTAAGCCAAACGTGTTGGCTTTTGTATGCACAAGTTAGTGCCGTCTGTGAACTTTATTTGAGTTAGCAAAAGGCTCCTTATTTTGTTCACTTAGTCGTACTTTAAAGCTTAAACGCAGTGATCCTCAACCTTTCTCTGTCGCGGCAACTTTTAACGATTTCAGAATTTGGCGGCACACAAAGAAAAAGATAAGTTTAGAAGTTGTTTGCTTACTTATAATACACTGTGCAAAATAGTTTATGATGATAATTTTGAATGTAAGATAAAATATGTACTACAAAAGCAGCAGTACGTTTATTAAGAGATTCATTACAAATTAACAACAAGAATGTTTTTAATGAGAAATTGGAGCTTGATGTTTTTTGATAATTTCATTTATATTGGGTGGTAACAATGACAATTCAGCTCTCATATCGTCTTCTGCATTTAACAGTCTCGATCTTTTATTCGCTTTTACGTTAGTTAATACTGAAAATCCGAATTCACACAAAAAAGATGTAGAATATTCTAATAATATTTTTAAAGCTTTTTTAGCCATCATAAGATAATCGCATCTAATGTTGATCCAAAATGAATTAATTGATTCTTCCGAATATTTAAAAATTAAATCTCGATTATTAGAAAGCGAAATTAGCTCTTCCTCTTCATTCGAAGTTAATTAAAATTTAGAAGTATTCGTTATCATCAATGGATTATGATCCCCATCAAATGTTTTTATATTTGAATTTGGGACATAATAAATAATTCTCTCCTTTAATGTTGTCAAATGGTCAATAACAATTTTATGAATCGTTTTATTAAAATCTTTTGGAACTGACTCAAACTTTTCCAAATTGCCTTCCTGAGCTTTATTCTTTCATAAAGTTATTTGTTTTTGGAATCCCACCAGTTTGTCCGTTGAGTTTAATATATTTTCTTTCGGCCCTTGCATACTTGAATTTATGTTATTAAAAATAACAAAAATGTCTGATAAGTAAGCTAATCTCCCACCTGCAAAAATCAGAACTTCTCAATTTAAACTATGCACTGAGCATGACCAGAAATGCTACGAACTGCGCTCTCCACCAGAGCACCAAAATCGGCTTGGAGACCACAATTGGCGCGCTTATTAATGTCTTAAAAACTGAATATCGCCAATTCTCATGTGTACCGTATACTAGGATTAAACACGTTATAATTTTTAGTATATATACACTTCTAAAATTTGGCGGCATACAAAAGTGCCGCGGCACAGTGGTTGAGAATCACTGGCTTCTGGTCAGTTAGTGATAGCATGAAGCATAACACAAGACTTTATACTCTTTCATGAAGCATAATCTGTTCAAAATTTAGCCAAATGGCAATGGCAATTTTCTAGATTTTTCGCTTTTATACATGGCTAGAAGTTCTCGTGGATCAAAACGTTCAATACATAAAAACATCACCAGTGGGTGCGAAAAAGTCTCGATGCCGTAGCATGGGATTATTGGCTGTGGTAGATGTTTGGAGAAAGAAACTTAAGCAAGAAAAAGACATCTAGTGTAAAAGATCTTAGAAACGCTCTTGAAGAAAGTCACCAAATAATAATAAAGTTACGTGCTTTCAGATGATGGTGCGGCGAATTCACAAGGCAAGAGGAAGCGTAAATAAATTTATTAGAGTTCTTTTTAGGCTACATGTAAAGAAAAAATAAAACTTATAAAATATTGTTCTCAGCGAACAGTAAGGGAAAAAATGTGAAACACAAAGCAGAGGATGTGCAAAAACGTTCTATTTATAGTATTTAGTTGTAAAGTTCTATTCTATTATTTTCTTCACTTCTCCTGGGGGTTTTGCTCTTAGGATTGCAGGGCGCAGAGTTCTGATGTGGCGCAACCCACCTTGCGGTTGTCTCTTTGGAACGGTAACCTGCTCGGAAGGTTGCTGTCCAGTACGGTAGCGGTGAACCCATCAGCTGAATCTCTTGACAGAGATAAGATTGTTGCTCTTGACAGAGCTGGAAAAACACGGGAGAAAGTTTCTCTCTCTCTACACTGCAACTAACTCTCACGCTCACTCTCACTAATCTAACTGGAACTCCATTCACTGTTTTTGTTTAAGTTGTTTTGGGCGTGTCAGGATGATTTCCAGAATCCTCATTTGCCCGTAATTTTTAAGAGCGTCTCTTGACTGGCGAGAGCCCCTTGATTGAAAACTGGATATAATGATGACAAGCCTGGTAAAACCTCTGTGAGAACTTTCCGGTTCCGATCTGGGACTCAAACCGGGTGGTCTGAGACAATGCACCTATAAACAGATGTAAAGGAATGGAACAATGTCTCTCCTTCGGACAACTATAAGGGGAACAAAAACTTGGTGATTGGTTTGTGACTGGTGGTCGCGTTCATCTTTCTGAGAATTCGTGAAGAAATACTCTTTCCCTGAGAACATTCGAGGTGGTCGTTAGAAGTATTCTTTCTCTCCGAACTTTCGAGGTGAAATATGCTTTCTCTCAGAACTTCCGAGGTGGTCGATAGAAATAGCTTAAGACGTTGCAATGGGAATGTAGATTAATCCGCTGTTCCATAGAGAGACGTTCTGAAAAATGTTATTAAATGCACTTGCAGATTTAAAAAGTTACGAAAGATTCAAAGTGACCACTGAACTTTTTTTCCTCTTTTTCTATATTACAGCGAACAAAAGATGAATAAATAATACAGAATACTATTCTCAGTATCTGCACACGTAAAGATGTAAAACGCCATGATTTGGTCTCACTTTCCCAAGCACCCGTTAATTTTTATGAGTTTTTTTATATGCTTTTATGCAGACGTACATTCATTGTTATACGATTTCTCTCTGTATCTGAGAATTTCTTTCTTTTTCTTTTTCTTTTTCTTTTTTTTTTCTTTTTGCAAGCTGGTATGGATTTCCATACATTAAAGGTCCGATATGTCGGTTACCTGTCCTACATCGATGTTTTATGGCCAGTTTTACGATGTTAGATTTAGAAGTCAAAAAGCAGTTCCTTATAAAAATCAGTTCATGTTTGCTTCACGCGGTAGATGTATAAATAAACAGGAGGCGTTTTTCCAGAGGAACACGTAATTTATAGCGTTAGTACAAAAAAATTGCAGGTGGTAGAAAGGCACATTTGAGCCTTTTTTGCATAGTGCATTAAATGATAAGAATTCAGGTTTTTTTATTCTATAGTAACAAAGAAATTAAAAGAGAATGATGTGTTTTTATTATGCATTTGTGGCTCTCAGGAAATAAATTTCCCACAGATACCCGAGCAAAATGTACAGTGGAATGTTCATCTATTCTCTTTTAACGCGACGAAGGTCAAACACAATGACAAATACAAGAGAAAGTTTTAAAACTGTAACATTTTTATAAAATTATAGTCCAAAGGGGCTTTGTTTATTATAACATTTTTTAGTCCAAAGGGGCTTTGTCCCTGAAGGAATATTGTTTTCGTTTTGCGATTTTGCGTCGGAAACATTAAAAGTCTGTATCACTTTTCAAACTGTTGCCACAAAATATTTCAGCCCTGTATTATATTTAAAGAAATTAAATAATGAAGAATCTGCATAAATGTATGTATGTTTCTCGCATTGTGATCAAACGACGCTACCTAAAGCCATCGAATTTTGAATGTCATTATCCTGCTGCGAATATAGGCATCTGGAAGCCCAAATTTGAAATTTGGAATTTGTTTTATTAACGACTAGCCGCTATGCGGCCAGCCTTCGTCTGGCTTTTAAACGTACCGGAAAAATGCCTAAAAGATACACCTGGGACCTATGGCCGCGTAAGTTCTTCCAACTTTTTTCTCTTTGTTAAGATTCCAACCCTCCTTTGTATAAGGCTCTGATGTATCTCCAGAAAAACATATACATCTCGAATTTTTAGCAAATTAATTGCCTGAGATGTGCATTAAACATGTGTTAAAGCATAATTTATATTCCCGTCCTTAAGCACCACCATGACAACATAAAATATTATATAAAAATTCTACAATAAAATTAAAATTTTTTAAACATTTTCTTACTCGATAGTTTGAATGATCCTTTTTCTGAAATTTCGAAATATTATGATACTTTAGGAGGAATTTCTGAGGAAATGTGTCAGCAGTCACATCGCAGCCATTTAACTTGTATAAAATATTACAATGAAATAAGCAATATCCCCTGATACAAATGTTAATTATCCTAATAAAGTAATTAAACAATTTACCGTTGCAAAAAGAATAACTAAGACACTTGAGTAATAATACAGGGTGTTTATAACGTCTCGGGCCCATTTTGATGTTTAATAACTCATAAAATAATAAAGATAGCTTAAAATTAATAACATAAAAGGTTAGATAGTCTCAAAAAGTTTCATGACCCTTATCAATGCACTTCCACGTGTGCCCCCTTCGTCGCGCGGAGAATATCAAGTCGATATTCAATTTCACGCCAGGTACCGGCAAGCATGTCGGCATCCACGGAGGCCATTGCGGTTGTAAGTCTGGCTTTTAGGTCATCCATGTTCGACACTCTCCTCCTGTAAACGTTGTCCTTTACAAATCCCCAAAGGAAAAAGTCAAAGAGGATCTTTGACTTTGATCTTCCTTTACAATCCCCAAAGAAAAAGAGAGAAAAATGCATTTAATAAGCAGACGATATTTCGAAAAGTACAGTTATTTAGACTGTAAAAAGAAATTACCTGAAATGAACCATAGGGGCAGACGATATTTACAAAAGTAAAGATATTCGAACCTGAAAAGGAAAATATATAAGTTATTCCATCAATAAATTCCATAAGTTTGTTTATATCTTCATTATTTTATGAGTTATTAAACATCAAAATGGGTCCGGGGACTTTATAAACACCCTGTAATTTAATAACAATCAAGACGAACTCCAATATTAACACTAAATATATTAGCAGAAAATATTTATACCACATTTTATTTAGTAGTTTTTAAAACTGATATTAACACTAGATACAGAGTGAACGAGTTTCATTATTCGTTTTTCTGGTAAAAATAAAATACGTGGAAAAATGTCAGCAACTAAGAAAGAATGTGATGAAATATTATAATTTATTCACAAAGTCTGATTTTTTAACGCAGTGTGTTATTATTTCTTTTACTATGGAAGGTAGTATAAAATGTACCAATCATACAAAGCAAAAACTGCTGTTAATCTGAATTGATGAGGTTTCGGTAGAACGGAAATACAAATAGGAAGAAATAAATGAGATATTTTATCTAATCCGAAAATCAATTAAATGGCTCATTGTTCCATGCATTTTTTATTGAAATTCTTTTCACGGTATTCTTTTGATGAGATGATACTGTTTTTTTAACCAAGCGATGTACTCAATGATTTCTTTGTGTGTTTCAAATCTATATTATTTGTATTTACCTTCACCTGTTTTGGTTCCCCATAATTAGCCTGATCAGCTATAACCCCCCCCCCTTCCCCAGCTATCTGAGATGAGAAGGGATTTTGCTGTTGCCAAGAGCTTCAAGCAAAATATTCCAAGGCCGTGATGGTTTTCATCTGCCAAACAGGGCTAGGCATTTTAATTCCATAATGCTGAGGCTCGAAAAGAACGTCTGCTCTTGAAATAGCTTCGCCAGTGGATTCATTAGATTTGTTTTTGGCAAGAGCTCTTGGCCCTTACAAGCACAGAAGACAAACCGAAGTCTGCCGTGTTTATGAATTGAAACTCTGAGCACTTGAATGAAGCGTGTTTTTATTTTTAAGCATGTTAGAATGTTGTTAAAGTTTAATGTTTAGTCAATGTAACTCGAGTGCTTGAAACTCTACTTTGATGTTAGTGAACGAATAGAAGTAAAATTCATAGCCCATAATACAGAGGCTGTTCACACAGTTTTAGACAATTTTCATTATATTTACAGAGGTATTTTAACCAAAATTTTGTGTTTAAAATTTTCCGTTTGATAAACCTTACTATTCACTATATTTCCTCACGGTAACTTACAACACGGAAAGCCTTTTGTAGTATCAGAAGAGGTCCTATTCCTCTCCAACAGCTTTACAAAGTCCGGAGACGTTTGTAGGTTGACGTTTCGACAATCCACCTTTGAAAAGTCCAGATGCACAAGAATCCATGGATGACACATCAGGAGACTTAGTAGGGGTATGAGTGAAGAGTATGGCTTTGATACCCATTTCTTATTCCATTTTTTTCCAGAGAAATTAAGTGCATTTTGTCGTGTTATTGCCCTTTTGTCTTGATGCAGTGTCCTGATGGCATTGCGGCTAATGAGGAACGATATCATATTTTAAAACTGGGTATAAAATATGTTCCTGAATATGTGAAGTTGATCTTAACCTTTTTTCCAATCTCTTTATTTTCAACTTGCCGTTATATGAAAAAGTAGCAACAATCATAATTCCCTTTGAGAAATTTCCTTTAGATTCTTTGAACCACGTTTTAAGATTTTTTTCCTCTTTGATGATAATAAATAGATCTCATATTATTGCAGTCATTGAAATACACCCAAGATTCATCTATCCTGACAACATTTTTCCATTTTTGCCGGGATGTATGTTTCTCATAAAGAATTCTTTAGCGCGTTCTGCGTTCGCAGAATAATATATCGTGGAGAAAGAGAATGCATATTATACTTTTTCACCTTTTAAGATTAAAATCAGCATTAATCCCGTTGTTCACAGTTGACATTGAGAATTTTAATAATTCTGAAACTCTTCTTCGACTTGGCGGGTTTTCTTTCCTCCGAGCGTTACGGCTTTATCCCTGAAATTCTTTTGTTCCTTTTTACTTCCTTGTACGAAGTTTTTACTTCCTTGTACGAAGTAAAAAGGAGGTTAGGTTAGGTTATTCAATTACGGCAAAGCACACGAGGGCTATCTGCCTAAGGGGAGGGATGCCCTCGTGGAGGACTTTCTAAGGGAAACTGGCTCGTATACACGTTACACATGGGGAAAACCACGAAAACGCCCATGCAGCCAGCCCGTTCGCGGGATTCGAACCTCGGACCGAACTACCAGTGTTCAACGTCTTTACCGCTCGGCCGCTGGTGGGCCTCATTTGTTTCGGACAATGAATTAATATTTCCTATTTTTCTGGGGCCCATCGAACGGATGAAAAGGTTGTTTAGTTTGAAAGTGAACAAAATTAACAGAAGCGCATCTTCCTTAATTTGCTTGTGCACTGCTCAAAGAAAAAAAATAGGACAGTTCTATATCTTCCGTTCTACTGGGTCGTTTCGAGAAATTCAAGCTGCGTTTTTCATGTCTCGTAAGCGCTACTTAGGATATGTATTAGATTTATATACAGCATTGATCTAATATAGGCTGTGAGGTTTTACTTATTTAATTCAGTGTTCAATCCTTGAACCTCACAACACTAATAAGCGAATAATAGCTTAAGAGTGTTAACAGACACGTAAGATTTAAAAAGGGTTAACTACCCTTTATTTCTTAGAATAAATATGATACACTCAACTCCTAACTCGGAGTGTACAGCAAAGCCTCCTGGCTGGCGGAGCCTGGGCTTGAACTTAAATGAACAGGAAATTAAACTTAACTAAGCTTAACTAAAGCTAACTGAAAGATATAGCCGAAGCTATCGATTCTAAGAGTTGGCCCCTAAATCTTAATTAAATCGGCGAAGGCAAACAAGGGCCGAAAGTATGGCCGAGCGTAGCAATAGCTTAGAGAGACGTAGCCCTATGCCAAACGCGCTCCAGTCAGAAACTCTGGCTTTCTAACGAAGTCAGTGAAACATCTACTTAAATACTACTCTTTACTCATTTGCATTAACTGTGTTTCTGAAATTCTGGTAGGAAATTGTAAGCTAAAACTAGAAAGACAGGAAAGATGCCTAAACTTAAAATAACTGTTAATAAAATTAGGATAAACCTTACAAGGTATTGACACAAAATCGGACTTTTTCTGAAATGGCATACCAATATTTTCCATATTTCGATTCTACGACTCAAATGATGCCAAACAGCCAAGTTTTGAAAACATCGTTTTGAAAACATCGTAAGTTTTTAAAAACTTAGCTCTCAAAATTTTAGCTCCTCAATGTTAATTGAATTTGATATATATTTATTCATACCTCTTTTTAATTTATTTCATTCTTCCTTTCACATTTCGAAATTTAGGCTCATTCCACATGAAGTTCCTCCATTTTTTACGAATTATTTTTCAAATTTGTTTTTTGTAAATAATTTTTGTAATTTTTTCGAAAAAAAAAACTTTCAAATATAACCTATAATATTTTTGCAATCATCTTAAAGTACATGTGTTTTTTGCATACCTGCAAAAAAATAAGAGTTTTGGATACAAAATTTACTAAGATATGCGTGAATTTGCGTATTGGCACTTTTTGAAATTTGGCATATTTGTTACAAGCGATAATAACGCCAAATGTTATTTTCGAACTATGTTAAAATTATTTGAAATATGAACGATGACCATTTTTCCGCTCGTGTACAATTAAAAAAATCGGACGTATATATCACATGACTTTCTTGTAAGAAATATTAAATTATCCGCATTTTGCATTTCATTTAAACTTATTGGATCGAATTAAATCTACTTCGTCGATAGCGCGTAAATCGCAATGGAATAAATGCACTCTTTAAAATTCATTATATTTGTTTACCACAGCGATACTCTGGCGCTAGCTTCACTTAACAGCGTTGCATCTCATTCATTTTAGAGCTCAGAATGCACAAAAATTATATATATCATTTGAAGAATTATCGAATCATTGCCACATGTTCTATTCATATACTATGATATAGCTAAAACGATGTCTAAAAGAAATTAAACGAACAAACAAAAAAAGAAATAGTTTTTCGTATACCGTTTAGTACTTCTCATTCAATTAATTCAGGTCTCACTTCGCGACAAGGCGAAAATACATAAAGACTCAAAAAATCAATATTAAAAATTACAAAGTAAATCTTAAACACTTATTTCCTGGAATAAATTCCAGAACGGATTAAGCAGGATTTAATTCGCAGTAATAAAAAGAAGGCGTTATCTTTGCTGTTGCGAAGCTTAGTTTCTCTAGTTTGGCAGCAAATCCACTTTTCTGTTAAGTTTTAAGTGTAAACAAATATGGCTGCTATGGCAAAAAAAAATTAGGCTTAGTCTCATTTAAACAACTTTTAAATTTTGGAAGTTCAACTCTTTAAATCTAAAGTTCTAACTCTGAACCCCACGAACACTTAACAAGCGAATAATCGCTTAAGTGTGAAGAGAACACGTGAGACTTGAGAAGGGTTTAAAACCCTTTATTATTCAGTATATTTACAATCAGTTCCGACTTGGAACTTTACATAAAACAACCACTCGGGCTTGAACTTAAAATAATAATAATTTAAACTAAAACTAGCTTAACTAAAGCTCTTAAATTATATAGCCGAAGCTATCAAAATCTAACTAGTTGGCCCCTAAGTATTAATTAAATCGGCGAAGCCTAGCAAGGACCTAAGATATGGCCGAGCGTAGTAATAGCTACGAGAGATGTAGTCAGAAGGCGGACGCGCGCTAGTCAGGGAATCAGACTCTCTCTCTTGAAGTCGGTTAAGTCACGACTTAAATAGTACTCTTTCTCATTTGCATTCTCTGCGTTTCTGAAATCACATTCTGGCAGGAAATTGTTAGCTGAGGAAAGACACAAAACTTAAAATAACTGTTAATTAACATAAACATAACAGTTAAATTCTGGTGGGAAAATATGTAAGGTGTCATTAAATTCCAGATTAGGGCCAACTTTACAACAAATTCTAAAGCTATACTAACTAAGGAAAATATAACAGATTTACAATTTGAATTTGATTACAGACATCTACTTCATCTTTATTTTTCGTCAGACATCAGTCTTGTCCTTCCAACTAATCTGAAAGGAAAAAGTATTAGTAATGTCTTTCATACAATTTCGATTTTTGTTACCAATACTCTTTTTTGAAATTATTTTAGCCCTCAATCGTTTTCATTCACAGGAACTAAATTTTTCTTCCCCCATGTTCTCCAGAAATTGTTCTGAGTGAGACGAGATTTTTCTTGTGCTATCGCGATGATCAGCTACCACTATCCAATCACTATGATTTGTTATAAACTCGACTTTCCAGACCTTAGAACTAGACCACAAAACTAGACCTAATGTCCTAAAATAGAGCTTAATTTTAAAATTCTTAAGTGAAGCCTGGAGAGCCTAACTTAAAGCACATTCAAGCTATACTTTCATACCATTCATCTTTTACATAACGATATTTACATTCATACTTGACCAAAACACATTCGTTTAACTTTTACAAAAGTTTAAAAGTTAACATTAACATTTCAAATTCAACAGCACATATTAACACATAATGCTTTAAAATTCCTTTTACATCATTCGTTATAGTTGCTATGCCACATTCACAATGCTTGGCTACAGTGTTTAAATTAACACAATTGAAGTCTTTCGACTAAACCTATTCAGAATTTAGCTTCTCGGAACTTGAGAATTCTAAAATTATTTACAAAATAAATTTTTCGCCAACCTGCGAATTTAAATTCTTTTCTATTTAACTGATAGTTGCAATTACATTCTCGCAAACAGTTGAATTCAAATTTCTCGTATTGAACAGTATTTAGCAACTTTAAACACATGATATGAATCGAACTTTCAATACAATTTAGGAAACAAGGAAATTTTCACTTAACTTTTTTTTGGCTTCTATACTCCTGCATTCTCTTTGCGCAGAAGTCTTGAAATGTAGACGAT
Organism: Stegodyphus mimosarum; assembly: GCA_000611955.2. Taxonomy (NCBI): domain Eukaryota; kingdom Metazoa; phylum Arthropoda; class Arachnida; order Araneae; family Eresidae; genus Stegodyphus; species Stegodyphus mimosarum. The sequence goes on from KK116565.1 coordinate 84,000, forward strand.
GCTAAACTTTGGACCTTGACACTTCTCGGGCGGCTGGTATCCTGGTCTGGACGTTCTTTTAATGCCTCGGTCGTTGAAACGGGACGCTTTTCTGATGGGCTGTGGATTTTGGAATTCCAGTTTTCTCTTTGTCTTGTACTTTGCCGACCTTGCTTCTGGATCTTTGAAGAGTCTGTTGCTCCTTCTTGGTGCCTGGGAATGAATAGACCTCATTTCGTCTGGTTGCTTTCTTTTGAATCTTGCTTCTGGTTGGCATCTTCTTCTGGCATTTTCTTGCGGCATCGGTTCTGTAGTTCGCCGTTTTTGCTTCTATTTCAAAAGCCTTTTTCGTTGTCTTTTACGCTCTGACTCTTGTTGAAGGGGAACTTTCGTGTTTTTAGTACTCCTCGTTCTGGCAGAGTTTTGCTCTTGTTGCAGTTGTCTTCGTTTCGCAATGGGTTCTTCAGTGTTACCTGCCCTTCTTTTCGTTGTTGAGGGATCTTTGTTTGGTGATGCTGAAATTACAACTCTTGGTGCTGTTTCAGGAGCCTGCAATAATTCTTTTAAGATTGGAAAATCCGTACGACTATAGTATAGCTTAATTTGGTCAATGTTCGCGATAGATTGTTGACCGTTTTCTGCTTTTAAGTAAACCGTTGAAAATTTTATCTTCTCTATGATAAAAGAGCCTTCAAACCTAGGTTCAAATTTGACCACCCTATTTTCGGGTGCCGATGAAAGGGAATGCTTTAGTTTTAGGACTTTTTGTCCTGTGGTATATTTTACTTCACGTCTGTTTTTGTTGTAGTATAACTGTTGTTTTGACCTTGCCGCATCTGAATTTTTGATGGCATCATTTATGATTTTTTGAATGTCATTCAATTTAAATTCTTCTTGTCTTTGTTGAACGAAAAATAGCTTATCCAGAGGCGTTAAAAGTTTTCTTCGTAAGAATAGTTCTGCGGGGTTTTTTTTAGTGGTATCATGCTTCGCTGTTCTTAAGGCAAATCCTAACTCATTGACGCAGCTGTCCCAACGATCATGATAATTCTTCACATATCCCCGAATAATTTTAACTATATTTTTATTTACTCGTTCTGCAGTATTTGATTGCGGTCTATAAGGTACCATTTTTAGATGGCGTATGCCAAGGCCTGTGCGCAGGTTTTCAAATAAATTACTTACAAATTGTCTACCATTATCTGATATTACTTTTACTGGGGCCCCGTATTTTAAAATATATTTATTTAGAAAGGAATCTGCTACTATTTTTGCTGAAGCCCGTTTAAGGGGAATTATTTCTACCCACTTTGAGAAATGGTCCACGATGGTTAACAAGTATCGGTTTTTATTAATGTTTGTTCTGGGGTAGGGACCAAGCAAATCAATGCCAACCAATTCATTTGGAAACGTAGTTTTTATGCTATTTAAGTACCCGGCCGGGTTGTAATTAACGTCGTTAATTAATTGACATAAGTGACATGACCTGACATACGCCGTCACAACTTTGTATAACTGCGGAAAATATACCGCTTCGCGGACCCTTTGTAGGGTTTTCCTCACACACAAACGGGCTCCTAATTTCGATTCATGCAGCTCCTCTAATATACTTAAGCGTAGACTCGTTGGGACTACCGGCCGCAATTCCTGATTATCGTTGGTAGATTTCGTATAAAACAGTAATTTATCTATAATTTCATAATGAGCTGCCCTATTGTGAATAGCCGTTAAGTCTCCATGATCAAAGTTCTCTGGATCTTCCAGATACGCATAAATATCTTTAAATTCTGTGTCCGTCTTTAACTCGGCAATTATTGTTTCCCGTGATTCAATTATTTTTGCAATTAGCATCGTACATTTAATTGCATTTCTGTCTTCATCGATTTTAATGCAACTACATTTTCTTTCCCCGGCGTGTGTTTTATGATTAAGTTAAATTCTTGCAGTTTTAGTGTCCAACGTATGAGCCGAGGCGAAAGATTTTTTCCGGAGTATAGGCGACCAACTGCCGCGTGATCTGAATACACAGTTATTGGGGCACTTCCAAAGAACACCCGAAATTTTTGCACCGCTAGTAGGACTGCGAGAGTTTCCCCCCTCAGTTGCCGTATAATTTCGCTGAGTTTGGTTAAGCGTCTTGCTAAAGAAAGCTATTGGCTTCTCGTTTTGGGAAAGAACTGCGCCAACTGCGTAGTCTGAAGCGTCTGCTGATATTTCCAAATTTTGAGCCCCTTCCGGGAATTTTAGAGCAGGGGCGTTAATTAAGGCGTGTTTCATTTCTTCAACCGCCGTGTTCGCTCCGCTGTCCATATGAACGTAGTGTTTTTTCGTTTAAGCACCAACAAAGGTTCAACTATTTTAGCAAAATCTTTAATGAATACTCTATACTATGAACACATTTCCCAAGAAGGACGATAACTTTTTAGCCGTATTTGGCGGTGGATAACTTTTGATCGCTAAAATGTTTGAATTGTCAGTTTCTATACCGTTTTTCGAGATTTTATAGCCGACGTACGTCAATTCCTTGACGGCAAACTTGCACTTTTTGGGGTTAACTTTAAGACACGCTTCATGTAATGAAGTGAACACTTCCTCCAAATGTTTAATGGGGTCCTCTAAGGTTTCGCTTGTTACAGTAATATCATCGAGATAAAAGACAGTACTTTTTCCCAAGACTGGCCTTAACACAATATCCATAACTTTTTGAAATGTATCCGGAGCTCCGCTTAAGCCAAACGGCATTCTCAAAAAGGCATACACGCCTGATTTTGTGATAAATGCTGTTTTTTCTACATCCTCGGGTTTTACTGCAATTTTAAAATAGCCTGACGTCAGGTCTAAGGTTGTCATATATTTAGTTGAACGAATTTTTCTTATGATTTCATCTATCAGGAGGGGTTATGTGGGGTATTTTTTTATGCTATTTAACTTTCGATAGTCAATGGCGAATCTCCAGGCGTTCGGATCTGCGGCTGGCAGTCCATTCTTCTTTCTACATAAAACTACAGAGGCTGGTAATTGGCGTAATTATTTTTTCCTCGAGCATTTTCTTAATGTGTTGCTCGAGAATGTCTTCCTTCACACGGTCATACCGATACGGCTTCGACCGAACTGGGGGCTCATTACCCGTATCTATGTCATTCGAGACAATCTGGCAGAAGCCAGGTTTATCGTTGAATAATTGTGAAAAGGTTCTTACCAACTCTTTGATTTTTGCTTTTTCTCCTTCTTCGAGGTGACTTAGATTCACTTCCGGGACTGCAACGTTTTCTTCTTGAATTTTGTCCATCTTGACCTGTAAAGTAGAATCTTTAAAATTAATATTTGCGCTAGCTGCGCTCAAGAAATCAGCCCCCAATATGACTGCGGTTAGCAGATTTTTTACAGCAAGAAAATTTATTTTCTGTTTCTCATTCTTTATTTGGACATGCAGCCCCACCTTTCCCAAGCAGACACATTGATTCGCTTAGGCAGCAATGTGTGTGCTTGGGAACACACATTTGTGTTCCCAAGCTCACACATTCCTGTTTTGAACAGTGTATATCGACGAAAATGTTTTTTAAAAAAATCCTGCGACAGGAAGCTGCATTGAGCCCCTGTATCTAGTAAGGCGATCGTCGGGATGTCGTTTGGTAGTATTTGGATTTCGGGTAAGGCCAAATTTTGTACGATTAGCGTATTTAGCTTGATTTCTGAGGGATTTACCTTCTCACATGGTGACGTCACCCTCTTCCTAGTCACCGTGATTAGTTTAAATCTTTTCTTTCGCCCCCTCTGTCCAGTTGCTTTTGATTTCGCCATGCTTTGTTCTGATCGGCTTTCCTTGTATCCGGCTTCCCTACCTTTTCCTCTTGTCGATAGGATCTCTGGTGAACTTGAGGTTTCGTTTGATTGTGAAACCTTGAATATTGCATAAAATTCTTCGCCCGCGCGTTTCCGCCGTTCGCCTACTCTGAAATTTGCAGCGTTTGCGAGTTTCTAATTTCCAGAAAGTTCTGTACTGACGGAAGCAACCTCGGCAAAATTATTTCGATGATTTCATTGTCGGGCCTTTTCCCATATAATAATTTGACAATATGAATTTTAAGATAAAATCCGTTAAGTCGTCCCCATTTCTTTGGTATTTACTCTACAATTCAGATTCGAGTTTCGCGCGGTCATTAATGACCGGGAATGCTTTCAATAGCGAATTTTTAAAATTCTCCCACGTATAAGTTTCGGATTCTGGATCCCCCAACAAATTTTTGCCAATATTCTTGTACCAGCTGAGGGCTGGAACTTTTAAATTCGTCGTCGCAATGATTATTCTCTGTCGCTGGTTCACAGGATATAACATGAAATGTAGATCTACCTTTTCCAGGAAGGTCATTGCGGATCTTTTACCGTCGAATGTTGCTGCTGGTTTCATCGCCGCTCTCATAGTTTCTAAGATGAATCCAAATCCCTCCATCAGGTTGGGTTGTGCTTGAGGGAAATGAAAGGTTGGAGGGGTCAACGAGAATTCTTCCGCACCCAACGGCATAGTTCGCTAAGAACAATTTCGGGCGCCAATTGTGAGGTTCAACTCTTTAAATATAAAGTTCTAACTCCGAACTCCACGAACACTTAACAAGCGAATAATCCCTTAAGTGTGAACAGAACACGTAAGACTTGAGAAAGGTTTAAAACCCATTATTATTCAGTATATTTACAATCCGTTCCGACTTGGAACTTTACATAAAGCCGCCACTCGGGCTTGAACTTAAATACTAATGTAGAATTTGTAATAATTTGTAATAATTTGAATAATAAATAATATGTAATAATATGTAATAATAATATGTAATAATTTTGTAATAATTTGAACTAAAGCTCTTAAATTATATAGCCGAAGCTATCAAAATCCAACTAGTTGGCCCCTAAGTATTAATTAAATCGGCGAAGCCTAGCAAGGGCCTAAGATATGGCCGAGCGTAGTAATAGCTACGAGAGATGTAGCCAGAAGGCAAACGCGCGCTAGTCAGGAAATCAGACTCTCTCTTCTGAAGTCGGTTAAGTCACGACTTAAATAGTACTCATTCTCATTTGAATTACCTGCGTTTCTGAATTCACATTCTGGCAGGAAATTGTAAGCTGAAATTAGAATAAGATAGGAAAGACACAAAACTTAATATAACTGTTAATTAACATAAGGTAAACCTTACAAATTGTTGCTAATTGTACAACTATAACATGCAGGTTAACTAAAGGCATAAAAACTTTATCCGGAAGATAAGAATAATTCAGTCATTTTTAAAGCAAAAAATGCGCAATTTACAATCTTATACGAATACAGAAACTGAGCTCACAGAGCCGAGTAACAAAGTGGATATATGTAGATATATATTTATGCACTTTTGGTAAGGCCAACTGCAATCAAAATAGGAGGAGCACATGTGCAGAGGCTATTCGCACATTTTTTACACGATACATATTGTATTCACAAAACTAAATTACATAAAATTCTTGTGTTTTAAATGTTCTATTTGACATCCCTTATTCTGAACTATCTTTCGACACCGCAATTCCCAGGGTAATAATGCCTTTTGAAGTGTCAGAAGGAGTATTTTATCCCATTCCTCCCGAACAGCTTTCCAGAGTCCCGTTAGGGTTTTGGGACAACGTTTGGATAATGCAGTTTTTAAAAGTCCGAAAGCACAAAAATCCATAGGTGACACATCGGGAGATTTAGTAGGGATATCAGTGAAGGGTATGGCCTCGATACCAGTTTTTCGTTCCATTTCTTTTAGGAAATTTACGGTGGATTTTGATGTGTGACTGCTAGCTTTCTCCTGATGGAGTCTCACAGATGGATGGCACTGTGGGTAAAGCGATGGTATTTCATTCAGAAAAATGGACGATAAAATATGTTCCTGATAGTATTTGGAGTTAATCTTGACATTTTTTTGCACTCTCTTTATTTTTAACTTGCCATTATAAGAAAACCCAGCAACAATCGTGAATCCCTTAGAAAAACTTTCTTTCGATTCTTTGAACCATGTACTTATATTTTTTTCTCCCCTTTTATGATAATAAATGGCTCTTTTTTAGTTACAATCATTTAAATACACTCATGCTTCATCTATTGTGACAATTGTTTTCCATTTTTCTTTGGATAAGTGTTTCTCATATAGAATTCTGCGGCGTGTCCTGCGTCGAGCGATATGCTATGGAAGAAGACGATGCACGTTGCGTTTTTTCGCTTTCTTAAGATTTAAATCAACGTTTATCATTTTGTTTACGGTGGACACCGAGTATTTGAATGATTTTGCAAGTGTCCTTTGACTAGGGGGATTTTCTTTTAACATTAAACAACGTACCTTTGCAATAGTAGAAGATGTTCGTTTTTCCCCTTGGATACTCGTTTGGAATTTTTGTCCCACTTGAGGCTCCAATTGGGCGTTTTTTCCCTTTCTTGTGGATGATATTACCTATCGACGCTTTAGATATCACAAAACCACAACTCTCGCATCGTTTTTGGATAACGGAGCATGCATATTTCTCCTCGGAAAGAGCGTCAATGTAGCCTTCGAACCACTACTTTGTTAAATTCGCCATTTTGAATAAAAACAAAACGTTGAAGCCACAGACGATAATTTTGACTTTTAAAAACATAGTACAATTGCAATTACTTCTTTTGCAACAAACGAGTTTTTATTACCGCTTTCCAAAATCGTCTAAAAAATGTGCGAACAGCCTGTGTACATGTTACAGCAGTCCTATATCCAAAATTTGAACGTTCTGAGGCTACTCATTTTTGAGTTATGCGAGATACATTCATACATACGTACGCAGCAAAACATTTTCTCTTCTTATCAGTACAATATTCACATGACAACATCTCTAACATACACATTGCACACAAAAAAAGGAAGGGCAGTTATCCGGGGTAACTCGCATTTGTTGTCGTAAGCTCCACTTAGGGTATGTATTAGATTTATATATAGCATTGTTTTAACATAAATATTCTGGCATAAAATCGGAATTTTTTTGAGAGGACATACAGTCTTTTCCATATTTCGATTCCAGGACATACAGTCTTTTCCATATTTCGATTCCAGGACATAAATTATGCCAAAAAGGCCAAATGTTATAAAAGCCGCGGGAATAGTTTTTAAAATATGAGCTCTTATAACTCAAAGCTTTTGACACTTGGCAAACTTAACCTTTGTCATATTCAAATAACCTAACTTTTAGACACAGCGGTTGTAAGTGCAATCTTGCAAGCTTTAACCGAAATATTTTACTAAGATTATAAGTTATTTCTCCCGCCTTCTTAGCATGCCTTCGTGGTGTAACGGTGAGCACACTCGGCGCGTATTCCAGAGGATCGAGGTTCGAGTTCCGGCGAGGGCATTGCACACTTTTCACATCTCCTGCTTCAAAAAAATCCTAATGACTCTACAATGACCCCCGGACTAGAAAAGATGGTGGATGAGGATTCCCCACTACCAGGGTTTGGCGACTGGCTACCCTAATCCCCAGTCATCCTTTTAAAGGGGTAGTATATAAGGTATTTCTACCAAAAAAAAAAGCAACTTCGGCGCGTATTCGATAGATCCGAGGTTCGAGTCCTGGTGAGGGGATTGCATATTTTTTATCTACTCTTGCTTCTAAATAACCTAATGTCTCTACAAGATATCAATTATGATCTGAAGGGAATTAAAGCATTTGTATTTAAATTTGATTTTTGTCTTTGTGCATTCTGATCAGGGATACGAACTTAAAATATCTTTCCTTGAGTATGGGTTAAGATAATTGAAAATATAATTACTATAACTCTGTTTTGATTAATCGTATCAGAGTAGTACTGTCAGATTAAAAAGTAAGAGAGAGTATTGTGAGATTAAAAAAAATTGCTTGAGAATAAGAATTTTGGAATATATTCTAAGCTCTCATTCCGTCATTTAAGGGCTTCAAGGGTATGATATTTCAATGGTAAAATCATTCACATGCATGTAATTATTATGAGAATTTAGGCAAGTAACATGGATTGGTATCTCATATGATAAAATATTTTCTCCCATCCAGCATGCCTTCGTGGTGTTAACGGTAACACACTTGGTGCGTTTTCGAGAGGTCCAGTTGCGAATCAGTTGAACAATGTTAAACGAATTACGCACACTGCGCATGCCCAGAAGAGAATTTGACGCAGTTACGAGTTTGGTGAAATTTTAAAAGAAGATAAATATGGTATATGGTTGATGTTCTGTTATGTGGACGTAAACAGTTCGGGGTTTTAAAACTTGTTAGGTTGTACGTTGCTTCGTTACTGAGGTGTCAATATCAAATGTAAACTCCCCAAATTTTCGTTTAAGAAGGATTACAAAACGGAAAAAATTACACGATGTTGTTAATCGATTAACTTCTGAGAAATAAAAGCAATCGTTTATTGACCATGCGTTCCATTCATAAATACTTTAACAACTTAAGGAATATATCTAGTTTAAATTACTGAATTAAAGCCAAAACATTATTACAAATAACTGATATTAAATGTAATGTTTATGAACAAAATAAACCAAAATGAAATGAAACAGAAGCGAATGCAATAAGCACAAAAAAAAGTGTCTCTAGTATTGCAATCGTAAAGAGTCACTAAGGCCTACATGACGAACAGGCTTGTGTAGTGTTGTTTAGTTTTATTCGTCAGTATTTTCTCCCACGCCAACGGTACACTATTGAGCACGCGCAGTAAGCGAAATTCGTTAACATTGATCAACTGAATGTGCGGTTTGCCATTACGCTCACCCGATTGCCCTTTAAAAGGGGAGAGTATATAAGATATTTTCTACCTTCTTTCCACATGCTTTCGTGGTGTGATTGGAAGCATACTCGACGCATATTCGAAAGGACAGGTTCTCCTGCTTCAAAATAACCTAAAGACTTTACAGTACTAAAAAAATGGTGGACAATAATTCTTCACAACTTGTGCTTGGCGATTGAGTCTCCTAATCACCAGTTGCCCTTTAAAAGAGAGAGTATATAAGGTATTCTTTCTGCATGCCTTCGTGGTGTAACGGTAGCACACTCGGCGCGTAGTCGAGAGGTCCGTGGTTCGAGTCTCGACGAAGGCATTGCTTATGCTTCACGTCTCCAGCATCAAAAAACCTAATGACTCTACAAAATTATGGTATGTTTCATAAAATAGGAACTGGACATATTTCCAAATGTGTGAGCACCATCCTGTATAAAACTGTTGCGTTAAAACTTTGTAAAATAGAAGGATTAAAATCTGTGGTTGAATGAGAGATGTGTGGCATTTGCTATTGTAGTTGTCAATCTGAGCTACGTGTCTCAAAAAAAGATTATTCGTGTTGTTCCAAGTTAATGACTTCCATGCAGAAAGGGACACTTGAGTATGTATCCGTGGTAAACGGAGAATAAGTGTGTCATCTACTAATGGAGTTAGCTCCTATTTTTAGAGATAGAACGCAATGAATGAAATCGTAGTTTTTCGACGTCAAATGTCTCAACAAAGTGGAGTGAGGGAAGACGTGACGTCAATGGAGGATTGTGGGGCAAAAAGAATAAGGGGAGGGGCGGAGCAATCTTTTCTAAGCAAATAAGTTACTGCAAGTTGTTCTAACAATTGTAAAGGTCCCTTGCAACAGCTGCAACTTCGCAAACAGTACTCTTCGAACATTCTTACTGCTTATTACTGTTGTTTCAGAAAACGAATAAAAGGCATTTTCTCTTACCAAATGAACAGAAGAAAACTTGATGCTTTCCATTTTCCTTAAAATTTGAATCTACGTCTCTTCATTATTTAAAATCTGTAATATTAAATATTTATAATACGTTTGTAATATCGTCCATCTAGGCTATTTTGGAGCAACGGGGTGTGGGGAATCTCGTTGTTAAGGATATGCAAATCCTACCAGATAGCAATAAAGCTATTTGATTTTTAATAAAAAGAAAATAATTCAATAAAAAAATATAAAAAGTAAAAAAGAAAATCTGAAATGTTTCAGATTTTAAATTACGTCCAAAGGGGTGTTTTTTAGCATTTTGTGTGTTACCTTTATTTATTAACTATCATGTTCTTCTCACTTAAACCATAAAATTCAGTTCAAGAACAATATCGCAAAATAATTTTAAACTGAGTATATCTGTAGAATTTCGTACACACAGTCTCACGCGCCGGAGATAAAAATGTTTTTTTCTGTACAACGTTGCCATGGCTCGCTTCGAAATCCTGGAATTTGTTCATCAAAAATTCTTTAAAGTTTTACAAAATATGAAATCTCTACATATAATAAAACAAAGAGTCTGTGTGTGTGTGTGTCTTTCGTTCGTGTTGCGAGTAAGCTAATAGACTCAGGGCCACGAAATTTGGTACATAGGTGTATCTACACAAGAGCCAGTGCACCTCGAAGCGATTTTTTCGAAATTCGAATTAGAATTTTTTTATTTTAGGTTTTGTGACCAAATCGCGTCATTTTGAGACATAATGGCCTACAAGAAAGCGAGATTTCACTCTATACATTTCATTTTTACATCGTAGACACTTAGCTATTTTACGAACTTAAAAGAAATTTCGTATTTCGATAAATCGATTAAATACGAATTTATTTAGGAAGGTGAGCTTAACACCTTTTCGGCGGAATTTTTTTTAAAAAAAACTTATTTTAAAAAAATGTGCTGTTTATTTTCCTTTGATTTTTAGACACGTTGAACTTTAATCCTTTCGACTCCTTTTAAAAAACGAATTTTGGAAAAATAATAATATTTTGTATTTTTTTTAAATTTTTTAAATGAAGCTTCCGAATACACTTCTCACATCTCGGATATTTTAAAATGTAGTTTTGGCAGCAATTTTCCTTTCTTATTGTTGTCGATAGATTTTGGATGAAATTGCATCATTTTGAATAGTTTCATTCTTTTAAAAATTTCGGTTTGGCAACAATTTTTCATCGTATTTCTTATGTTACTGTTTTTAAGAGGCTGAAAAGTTTAAGAAATTAAAAAGTTGTTTCTTTTTGCAACGGTAAATTGTTTAATTACTTTATTAGGATAATTAACATTTGTATCAGGGGATATAGCTTATTTCATTGTAATATTTTA
>KK116565.1:95169-105919 GCA_000611955.2 Stegodyphus mimosarum
ATATTGCTTATTTCATTGTAATCTTTCATAAGTTATGTTTTAACAAATGTTTAGTACACATCTCATGCAATCAGTTTGCTAAAAATTCAAGACGTATATGTTTATCTGGTAATAAACCAACAGGGCCGTATACAAAGGAGGGTTCGAATCTTAACAAAGACAGAAAAGTTGGAGGAACTTACGCGACCCAGGTGTGTCTTTTACGCATTTTTCCGGTACGTTTAAAAGCCAGACGAAGACTGACCGCATAGCGGCTAGAAGAGATAATAAAACAAATTCTAAATTTCAAATTTAGATTTCCATATGCCCTTATTCGGGTGGAAACGTTCAGTATTCAAAATTGGATGGCTCTAGGTACCGTTGTTTTATCACAATGGGAGAAACATACATACATTTATGCAGATTCTTCATTATTTAATTTCTTTAAATATAATAAAGGGCGATAAAATTTGTTGGCAACAATTTGAAAAGTTAAACGACGCTTGTAATGAATCCACGCAAAATGCCAAAACGAAATTAATAATCCTTCTGGGCTAAATGCCCCTTTGGACTACTAATAAACAAAACACTTTACTTGTGCTGAGCAGATTGGTTACAAATATATTGTTACGGATTTCATATTTATTTGGCTATTTGTTTAGAATTGTAATTAAAATTGCTTTATTTTCCTATGCAACGCAGACGATTTTTGAAGAGAAAGCTAGGTCGGAAAAATTAAAATAAAAGAGCGCGTGCATTTAATATTTAATAAATAATTATCTCGTAATTACTGTTGCCATCCAGAAAAATATAGAAAATAGAGATTGTTCTAGTGATAATTAAAAAGCTTCTAAAAGCCGAATTGAAACACCTCATCCCAGTTGTTGCAGTTATAGCTGTTTAAAGCGAGCTGCTGCTTGTTTACTTAATGCTGTGATTGATTGTAGCGAATTCGCTGTGAGATTGGATTAACTTTATCTATTTTGAAGTGAATTCTGTTTAACGTTTGAGATATTGTACGAATATCTCTGAAGAAATATTTCAGCATTTTGATTTATTTATTGTGGAAAGAATAAATTTTTGTTGACTTGTGTATTCAATACATAACGAACTCGTACGCACGCAATAATATTAATAAATGTTCAGGTGAAAAAGCGGCAATTATTTAATATTATTATAAATTCAATCTTCAATAATTGTTAGATTAACATATTTCTGTTATTTTATTCGTATGTTCATTGATTTCAGAATTTTGATGATCTGTATTAAATCTAAGCTTCGTATGTTTTGGAGGGATGCATGCACTTTCAAAAGGAACTAAGACAACATTTATTTACTTTTGTTTAAAATTTATAAAAAAAAATATATAATACGATGGTGCGGAGCATCGTGGTTCGAGGAAGATTCATACGCCACTGATGACTTTCCAAAATCTTCTACTAGTTTGATGAGAACTTTGTAATTTTTTATTGAAAAGTGCTTAAGAATTAATTTTCTTATTGCTACTAATTAAAATTTCTCTTTCTAGTGATTAAAAGACTATGGAACCTTTTTTTAATTGCTTATACTGTAAGGTTTTAGTTTAAACTAATAAAGTTTTATGTTAATTTTTTCTTTCCTGTAAGTTCTTATTTCAACTCCCTGTTAGAATGAGCGCGCGTTTCAGCTGTATGCTAATTTGCAGTGGAACCAAGTTTTGTATTTAAAGGTTAGCGAGGAACTTCTCGTGTGAGAGAGCTTTTAGTCTCAGATCACTGCGGCTCTGTTCGACGTTCGCCTGACCAGCTAGTATTTAAATTCTAAGCCTTAGCGCTGTTATGCTATTACTTATTGAAATATACTAAGTGCGTTAGTATTAGCGAAATCTTGCTACGCACCACTGATCGTTTAGCATAGAGGCCAACCTCGCGTTTATAGCTCTGTGAGCAACGACTACTTAATTTCTATTCCCTTTATTTTAAAGTATTTGATTGTTCAGTTTAGACCCAAGTGCGGTTATTATTTTCTGTTATCCCTCCCGAGTTGGGAAGTGGCTGTAAATAATAGTGGTTTAATAAAAGAGGATTTTAAATCCTTCTAACGTGAAGTTATTCTACCACAGAACATAGCTAAACTCAGCTCCCTGTTCAAGATCAGGACTTTAACTACTTCACGAATATGTTCGCCAAAAGTATGCACAGAACACTCAGTTCTGACAATACGAAATAAAGGAAGTATTGTAATTTCGAAAAATTTTCTGTATCATATTTCAACGAAAATATCCATTTTGAGCTCTATCGAATGCAATTTAACGGTGTGTTTGCTTGACATCTGTATGTATGGGCAGAATAAAGGACTGTTTTTGCCAAAACGGGTTGTAGAATGGATTTAAAATGGATTCAGAAGATTTTTGTTTTCCTTAACATCTATACGTACGTAAGTATCTATCTCCCGTAACTCAAAAATGTCGTTGTGCACCTCTCGTTTTTGTTGCAATGAGCCTCACCGAAAGTATATAAATATATATGTAATGATTCCAAATGTGTAGATGAAAATATTGGAACTTTTAAAAGCTTTACGTAGATGAAGGAGAATATGGTACTTTAATCTTTTGGCGGTAGACTTGGCTGGATGGATAAGGCAGGAATAAGACGTTGACAAAACTAATATCCGCGAATCACCATTTTTATTTTTAGGCACATCAAAAATTACTTCTTTGTCAGACTAATTACTTTACGGTCGCAGTTAAATAATAATAGTAACAAATAACAAATAATTTTTATATACACAGATAAAAAGCTACGACGTCATTCCAGGCAGGGAAGCTTAGTGCTCGTGACTCAGTATTTATACTTCGTAGATGCAGAAACTATTCTAAACTACGATTGGTCAATATTAGTTTTAGTTACCTTTTCCAACCAGTGTTATGTAATTTGGAATGATCTCGAATTTGGGAGAACAGATGAATTTAGGGGTAGAGCACCAAAATTTAGAATGTTAATTTTGAGGTCACCAATTATTTTTAAAGCAGCTGTTATATCTTACATATATATATATATATATGCCCACTCTGTTAAACGGCTCGGTGAGATCAGTTTTTTTTAATTCTTATATGTTACTAAATTGTCCAGTTTTTGCTTTGAAAGTGATCGAATTACGTTGCTCTTAAGTTCCGGTTAAGGTTTTTAATGTGCATGGAATAGTTGTAGAATTATCAACAATTTAAAAGTTTAATTTTAAATGGCCTAACGAGGGTGTCATTTGTTTACGCTTCAAACTCTTATTAGAACTGTGAATTAAGTCAGTTTGTGCACCAACTTCAGTGCCTTTTTGCCAAGTGGGATCAAAGTACACGGTCAGTTTTGTGCATCGAAAAATCTGTTTCCCTTTCCGTTGGTTGAATTGCTTGTTTCTTGCAGAAATTCTAATTTTAATTGCAAAAATTATTTTTAACTGTATTTGGAGTTTTATGTTTTTCTGCATTTTGCAAATTTTAATGAAGATGCTTTGGGAATTTATGTATTTTTGCCTTTCTCGAAGTAAGAATTAAATTAATTGAATATCTCTAATGAAATTCGAGGAAATAAGTTCAGGTGAAATGCAGCATAAAATGTGTATATATTTCTCCAAAGTGATAAAACGAGGTACCAAGAATCATCCAATTTTGAACAACGTACGTTTCCGCTCGAACAAGCCCGAATTTGGAATTTGTTTTATTATCTATTTCATATCTTTAAAACTTTAACGAAATTTTGTTAACAAGCTCAATGATTTAAAAGCGAGCAATGGCAACACTCTACGGGGAAAAAAATCTTTTTATCGCCATCACAGGGAACTGTATATCCGAAATTCTAAAGATAGACTCATTTTAAAATTATTTTGTCGTATTGCTGTTGAACTGAATTAAATGGTTTAAGTGCGAAGACCATGATATTTAATAAATAAAAGTAACACACAAAACGTTAAAAAAACGCCCGTTTGGGCGTAATTTAAAATCTGAAACCTTTCAGATTTTTTGTTTCGGGGGAAGGTAAGAAGGAGAGCTTTCGGTGTTTTTTTTTTTGGAGGGATGAAGGGCATTAAAAGCAAATGAGAGACTTTTTCTCTTGTTTTGATTAATAACGAAAAGGAAATAATGATTTTTTTGATGAAAAGCTGAAGAGAAATAATAATATTGATACAAATTCTTCTAGTAATGCAAAGAGAAAGAAAAATGATTGACTTTTTCTCCTGTTTAAATTGAAATCGTAATAAAAAAAAAATGTCCTTCTGCTCCCTTCAGTTAAGATATAAAGAATTTTTCTGAAGAGAATTTGGAAATGAAAGTTAAATTTTAATGGAATTTTCGGACATAGAAGGAATGGGAAGCTCGAAAGTTTTCCTGTTATATGGAATTTTAAAGTGAAATAAAAATATTAATGGAAATTTTTCTGTAGTCATGAAGAAAAACGAATTATTTTCGCCGTTTAATAACGAATATAAAATTAAGACTTTTGAAAAATAGGGAAAGCGAAAGGGATTTCAATGTTTTCTTCTCATTTAAGAATGAAATGTAAATAAATGCAGTTTATTATACACTGAAAACATAGCAAGGGACCTGCAAGAAAAACATCTTAGTAGTTACAGTTCTGTGATAACTTACATTTGAATTTGCGCAATAATTAGCAGAAATGTAGTTTAATTAAAGAATAAATAGATAATGCTTTTAAAAAGAAAAATATAATTTAAAATTAGTGTACGAGTCTTACAATCAGGCAAAGCAATAACCTTGTGTTTGGCGTAGGATTTTACCAGTATTCTGTCGATTTCGAGGACGAACAAATAGGACCCCTGTACACGAAAAGAAAAAAAGAAAAGAAAAAAAAAAGAATTCTGCAACTAATATTATCGCTCTGCACTTATTGCAGAATGAAATTGCAGTTGCTGTTCAATAAAGAATTTTAAAAAGCAAATACTCTGGAATAAATATTTCTGGCAACAGCTTATCATTTGAAATGAGAAATATCGTCTGCTACTTTAAAATTTATTCTTCTGTCATATCGCATGTAAACAAACTGGAGACTGAAGGACATATTTTTACGCTTTCTGGAGAAAGAAATCTTGTAATTTCATAATTCAAAAACGTTGTGAAATGTATGGGATTAAAATTTTAAGTGCAAAATAAGCAACATTATTAATCGGAAAGAGAAAAACTATCAGTCATTACTTGTACATGGAAAGAAGACGTCAAACGAATACTCGCAAAAGGTACGTACTGTTTTTAATGTTTCTAAAGTTAAATATTTGGTAGCAAGAGAAAATCCACGGACGCAGAAATAAGTTGCAAAATCTTTAAATACATCTGTAGCGACAATGAATAAAAAAAATGAAAAAACTTTCAGATTTTATATCAGCCCAAAGGAGCATTTTTTTTAATCTTTGTGTGTTACCTTTATTTATTAAATATCATGTTCTTCGCATCTAAACCACATAAAATTCAATTCAACGATAATATCAGAAAATATTTAAAAACAGCATATCTTTAGAATTTCCGATAGACAGCGTCGCATGCTGGAGATAATTTTTTTTCTATACAGTATTGCCATTGCTCGCTTTGAAATCATTGAGTTTCTTAATCAAAAATTCCATATAAAGTTTTAAAAAATGTGAAATAGATAGTAAAACAAATTCGAAGTTTAAAAGTTGGGCTTCCAGATACACTTGTTCGGGTGGAGGATTACGTTATTCAAAATTTGATAGCTCTAGGCTTTTTCACAAGCCTACATTCATGCACATTCTCCTTTATTTAATTTTTGCAAATAATACAGGGCGATAATATTTGGTGGCAACAATTTGAAAAGTTATTCAGCCTTTTACAATGATTCGACGCAAAATTCCGTTTCGAGACTAACAGCTCTTCTGAGCTAACGCTCCTATGGACTAATAATAAATGAAGATTTGCAACTTGAAAAATCTAAAAAACATAATGTTCGCTAGATTATCCCGCAGCATGTAACTCAACACAGAGTAATTTGTAGAACCCTGCGTGAAATGGAAATACATCGTGAATGTTGATGAAGAATGTATAACCTTAATATTAATTACCTAAGATAAGATAATTAAATTACCTAAGATATGCATAGAATTTAATTTAACGCCCAGAGTCCTGTGTAACCTATGGAAACAGTTCCAGGATATTGGATCCACCGAGAGAAAACCTGGGCAACGTCGTCCAAGAGCCACGACGGCCAGAGAAGATCACTATTTGTCCATTTTAGCCATGCGTAACAGAGGGGCTACATTTTCTCAGCTCTCTCGGGATCTCTATGCAGTCACAGGAACCCGTGTAACAAGGGTGGCTGTTTCCAAAAGACTGAATGAGGGAGGGTTGTTTGCTAAAAGACCGGCTGTTTGCGTCCCGATCACGTCTACGGACAGAAGAGTCCGATTAGTATGGTGCAAGCAGCATAGTGATTGAAGTACGGAGCAATGGGCGACCGTTCTGTTCACCGACGAGTTCCGTTTTAGCCTAAACAGCGATTCTCTCCGTACTTTCATATGGAGAGAGCCAAGGACCCCCTACCTACCCTCCAATGTCGGCGAAATCAACAATTATGGCTGTGGCGGTGTAATGGTTTAGGCAGGCATCATGTTGGATGGTCGCAGATCTCTCATCGTCTTTGACAGAGGCTCTGTGAATGGTGTGAAGTATAGGGATGAGATCTTAGAGCCCTATGTTCGCCTTTTCCGGGGTGCAGTGGGCCCCGAGTTCATCTTACAGGACGATAACGAGAGGCCACATTTTTTAGATACGCGCAGGGGATAAGTGGTAGAAAAAAAATAACAGTTAAAATTGCAAATATGAAATATCCTGGCCTTAGAAGACGATTTTTAATGGCGAATTGCAACTAGCTTAGCGTAGAATAAATTTTAGACAGAAGCAAAAATCGAGTTGACGCTGGAACATTATCGCGCTACGATTTTCTATGATTTTAATTAGTCAAGAAGATTGCGTTCGAGATCTGCAGTAGCATTTAGAAATGAAGGTCCATCTCTTGCTACTGTACTTATCTCGGTACTGTCGTGTACTGGTTCAACTCTTGTACTGTTAACAGAATTTCACAGAGATCGCAACTCTGTTCATTGTGAAGAAGGCCCAGTTTAAGGTATTTCTCCCGCCTTCTTAGCATGCCTTTGTGGTGTAGAACAAAATACAAAACTAAAAGTAAATACAAAACATAAAACTAATGATGTTAAAATTATTATCTCCTCAAAAACCTACTAATTACTCAAAAACCTAAACAGCCGTGATATTAAACTTCGATGGCAAGAGTACGAAGTCGAGATTTAGAATTCAAACTACTGGCAGAAACAGCAAGATGCGCATTCAATACGCAATTTAGTCACGTTTTGACTAACCTTTATGCTACTTCAGTTTAAGTAGTCTCTCTCGTTCACTCTAACTCATTTACACCATGGCAAAGAGTGAGTGATATAAGAAACGGTAGAAAAGGTTAACTAATTAAAATAACTATTAGTAAACTTGTGGGGTTCCACCCTTTTATTTCTCAGTTCAATGTGAGGAACTTTGTGCACCGATAAGCGAGTAATCGCTTGAGTGTGTGTACAGAGACGTAAGACTCAAGAAGGGTTAATTACACTTTATTTCTCAAAATAAGAATCAACACAGTCTGCTCCTATCTCAGAGCATACAGCAAAGCCTCCACTTGGGCTTGAACTCAAATTAATAAGAATTAAAACTTAACTAAAAGATATAGCCGAAGCTATCAGGATTCTAAGTAGTTATCCCCTAAATCTCAACCCTTTTTATTTTTGATCTTTTAAATGACAGATACGTCTACTAGGCGTTCACAAACTGCGCCAACCCGGCGGTTCAATTAAAAGTAAGGTAAAACTGAAAATAAGAAACTAGATGAGCAAATATCAAACACTATCGACGAGGCTCTGAGATCCTAACTAACCGCGTTTTTACTTACCGCTGAGATTTCAGCAAGATTTCTAATTAAACAGTTGAAAATTAGCACTTCTGCAAAGCTAGGCACACAGGCCGACACGCGCTGATCTAAATTCTACCGAGCAATCTATCCAGCGTAGCTTCAAAGCAAGACTCTCACACTCTGGTTTCATCTACTCTTTAATTCAACTAGCTTCCGCTAAATTTGAATAAACTGCTGGTGCCAGAGTATGTAAATTGTAATAGCACGCGCAGTTTATTCAAATTTAGCGGAAGCTATTGGGTTGGCAACTAAGTAATTGCGGATTTCACTCATAGATGGCTTCAGTTGAATTTTTAGGTTTGCAAACGTAGTACAAATGTAAAACACATTTTGTTATTTGATAGTTGGCAATTCAGCTGTGAATCAGTAAAAAACGTTTTTTGATCGGTTGCGTAGTTTTCGTTTGGCGTTCGTTGAAAAATGAAAAATCAAAAGGAACATTTTCGTCATATTTTGCTATTTTATTTCCGCAAAGGGAAAAACGCATCTCAAGCTGATAAAAAGTTATGTGCTGTTTATGGTGACGAAGCCTTAAAAGAACGGCAGTGTCAAAATTGGTTTGCCAAATTTCGTTCTGGTGATTTTTCACTCAAAGATGAAAAACGCTCTGGTCGTCCAGTTGAAGGTGATGACGACCTAATCAAAGCAATAATCGATTCGGATCGTCACAGTACAATACGTCAGTGGAGCAGGCCGGTGAACCAACTCAAACAACATCAAAAGCTGATATTCATCAAAAGAAGGTTTTGTTATCAGTTTGGGGGGATTACAAAGGAATTGTCTACTTTGAACTGTTACCACCCAACCGAACGATCAATTCTGATGTCTTCATTGAAGAACTAACGAAATTAAACGATGCAGTTGAAGAAAAGCGGCCCGAATTGACAAATCGAAAAGGTTTTATATTCCGTCATGACAATGCAAGGCCACACACATCTTTGGTCACTCGGCAAAAATTATTGGATCTTGGTTGGGATGTTTTGCCACATCCACCATATAGTCTAGACCATGCACCATCTGATTACTTTTTGTTTCGATCTTTACAAAACTCCTTGAATGGTAAAAATTTCAATAATGATGATGATGTCAAATCGTACCTGATTCAGTTTTTTGCTAATAAAAACCAGAAGTTTTATGAACGTGGGATTAGGCTGCTGCCTGAAAGATGGCAAAAGGTCATTGATCAAAATGGGCAATACATTACAGAATAAAGTTATTTAGTTTCATGAAAAAATTGTCTTTGATTTTCTAAAAAAAATCCGCAATTACTTAGTTGCCAACCCAATAGTTGAATTAAAGAGTAGACGAAACCAGAGTGTGAGAGTCTTGCTTTCAAACTATGCTGGAGGTATTGCTTGGTAGAATTTAGATCCGCGCGTATCGGCCTGTGTGCCTAGCTTTGCAGAAGTGCTAATTTTCAACTGTTTAATCAGAAATCTTGCTGAAATCTTAGCGGTAATTAAAAACGCGGTTAGTTAGGATCTCAGAGCCTCGTCGATAGTGTTTGATATTTGTTCATCTAGTTTCTTATTTTCAGTTTTACCTTACTTTTAGATGAACCGCCGGGTTGGCACAGTTTGTGAACGCCCAGTAGACGCATCTGTCATTTTAAAGATCAAAAATAAAAAGGGTTCTAACCCCTTCTTACGTTTCTGTGTATACTTACACATAGCTACAAACACTACCCCAGTTTCTGACAAGTTGGGTTAGCGAAATCTTACAACCTTACATCCTATTAGTAAAAATATTATAAATCTCACGTGGTAAAACTTAGTTTTCTTCTATTTTATTCTCTTTTGTATAATGTTTATCATTTTTGTTTTAGATGCAGTGATTTTCATTGGTTTGTGTAATGCGAACTTAGGAATATGTTAAGTTTAATTAAACAATCATTTATGGTCCGGAAGTGGATAAATCCATTTTACATTAATCCCTTGGGATAAACAGATTCGGTTTAAGAACATTTGTAATGTATGATGCAGACCGAAACACTAAATTATGTAAAAATACCTTGACGACCCGGGTGGTAGAATACATTTCTTCATCGCACGTTTTTCTTCAGCTTTATCCTCACCTATTTGTTTAGTTTTCTTTAATTTCTTCAGAAGTCCCAGGCTTTCGTGTATTATTTTCAATCGTCCATGACGCCACTGTTTCTCAACTTGTCCGAAATAGACTTGGCTGAAGCTCTCTGTTCATTTACTTTGGCGCAGGCTCAATATCTAAATCAAAGTTTCTCACGCTTTTAGAAGAACATAAATGCGCATCATTAGTTCCAAATTTATGTTTCCACTGCCTCGGCTGGTTCATGAATCCAAGAATCACGTGACAGACGATATATTTCATTCCGAAGGCGGTGAATAGGACGATTCCAGTAAGGAATACGACGTAATTGTGACGCTTGTTCTTTACGCACGAAGCGATGAAAAATATAAAGCACATTTAAACTCGCCTTTTCCTTCGACATATTTTTTGAGAATATTTTATTAATAGCCGCTGCGTTAAGAAATGTTTGATAAAACGAGCATCTGACTTTTTCCACCTTTGCTCTCACGCGTGAAGTATTTCAGCTTTTTAGCTGGCAGCACTTTGGCTAAAGTGACTTGAAAATAAGACTAATAATGTCTACCATTCAAACTGTTAAGTATGTACTTAAAGGCAACTCCAAACTTTCGTCAGCTTGTTGTTAATGGAGATAATGTGTGGCTTTCGTGCCCTCAGTACGAAGTAATGTTCAGTAATGTTCCTCACTATTTGGACTACGTTGAACGTAGAGGAACCTAGTGAATCGTGTA
>KK116565.1:122479-148279 GCA_000611955.2 Stegodyphus mimosarum
CCCTACCACAACCTCTCCAGAAGATTTTCGGCTCGCTGCATATTTAGAGTGCCCCCATGGCGCATGGATAGTATGCATTTACAAACATCCGTGACTTCTCCGGGACTCGAACCTGCGCCCTTCGATGCTGAAGTAGGTTTTTTCAGTAGATACAATGTTGTTCACAAACATATCAAATTGTGTTAACGCAGTTTCTTTTTATTTCCGTATAGCAAATACGAACATTCTGTATTTCTCTTCAAAAGGTCTTACTCGCGTGTTGCATGTAATGTTCATACGGATGTTTCAGATGTAGCGTTAATACGACATGGTTTCCGCAGATGGTCCTTCACGAAATATCTCTCCTCTTAGCCGTGCTTTGCCATATTCAAAATATGAAAAATAAAATACAATAAATACAATAATCAATTTGAATTTACAATAATTAATTTAAGCCACGAAATCCTCTCATGCAGCCAGCTCGTTCACCGGGATTTGAAAAGCGATTAAACTACCTGTGTTCAGCGCTCTTACCGCCACTCGCCACTGGTGGGCTTGGAGAAATTAAAAGCTCCAGCATGTAAAGCTACATGTTGCCACTGACTCTTACAAGAAAGCATATATGTTTTTAGACACTTACGTGGAAGCCTTTAAAAAATTATTTATCTCTGACCGCTTATTGCGTTATTATTGTCTTTTATATATATATGTAAAATATAAAATACCAAATCTATCTTTCAAATAATAAATTAATAATAATACAGTACAATAAATAAATAAAAAACACTCTACCTCTAATATATCTTGCACGTAGTATTGTCAGAACTACTGTTTCTTCTGTCCTGAATAGGAACAGGGAATTTACTCAAAACTATGTTCGTACTTGTGTAGAAGATACAACAAAGATAAGAAGGGTTAAATTTACCCTTTATTTCCCACAGTGTACAGCCGTTCCGGCACTTCGGGATACAGAGACCGGCACTTATGGTCTAAAACAAGAAATAAACTAACTTAATAAGAAAGAACTAAACTTAGATGCTTCACAGAAAGTAGTAACGTGAAGAGTAGCCTTTTAACACTACGTATGTAGTGAGCGAAATGCAAAAAACTACAATACGTCTTCAAATATCAACGAGAACTAAGTTCTGGCTTAAAGGCAGACATGAAAAGCACGCGCGTGGTAAAGCAGAGAGAAGTCGCTCTCTCTCTGTTTCTTTTGGCTAAAAGTTATGTCTTTAATACTTCTACAGTTTGCAACCTCGTTTGCATAAACAATTCTCTTTCGCGCTTATTCTGGCGGGCCAAAAACCTTGCATTTAAGGGTTAGAGATGGCAGATGATTAAACAATGATAAAAATGCATATTAGAGTCATATACTATTTATTGCTTCTCTAATGGCATAGTTTCATGGAAATGGTTTTCCATATTTAGCTTTTTTAAAACAGATAATATAGGATCAATTCTTGTTAGCAGTTCGTGAATAGGCAGCCAGTTTTTGCCTCATATTTACCAAAAATAAACCCAACGCTAACCGTACTTAAACAAATTCTGGGTCAATATGTGCCGGAAGTACGCTCTTAAAATTCAAAATAACGGCTAAAAGTTTGCTACATTAACAAGTGCTTTAGCGATATGAGTGCAAATAGAACGCAAGAGTGTCGTGCTGAAAAGAGCTCTTTCACGCCGTTCTGTTTTTCTTCGCTTTATTTATAAGTGAATAAACATTGCTAAACTTTAACATAATCCTTAGAAAAGTGTATTTCTTTGTGTTCGTAAATTTGTGGGGTTCCAACCCTTTATCTAACAGCTGCGAACAGATAAGAGAATAATCGCTTGAGATCTAAGAAGGGTTAAGTACCCTTTATTTCTCAAAATAAGAATTAACATACTCGGCTTCTTTCTCAGAGCGTACAGCAAAGCCTCCACTTGGGCTTGAACTCAAAGTAATGAGAACTAAAACTTAACTAATGGTTAGCTAAAAAGGTATAGCCGAAGCTATCAAGATTCTAAGTAGTTGGCCCCTAAATCTCAGATAAGCTGACGAAGGTGTCAAGGGCCTGAAGTACGGTCGAGCGTAGTAATAGCTTAGAGAGTGACGTACCCAAAAGGCGAACGCGCGCTAGTCAGAAACTCTGGCTGTCTAACGAAGCCAGTGGAACATCGACTTAAATACTACTCTTTACTCATTTGCATTAAAATGGATTCTCATAGCACATTCTAGTAGCAAATTGTAAGATGAAATTAGAAGAGATAGGAAAGTGGATTTAATAAAAATTAGCTGTTAGAAACTTAGGTCAACAAACCTTACAAAGTCATCAAGTTATTTTCGAAGCAGAAAGACATGAAGAATAAGCAATACCCTCGCCGGGACACGAACCTGAATCTCTGAAATACGCGCCGAATGTGGTAACTGTTACACCACGAAGGCATGCAGAAAAGAGGGAAAAAATGCCTAATATACTCCTTTAAAAAGCGCAACTGGGATTAGGGGACCCAATCACGATATCCTGGTGATGCAGAATCATCATCCACCCCCTTTTGTAATTCAGGCGCCACTGTAGAGACATTAGGTATTTTTAAAGCTGGAGAAGTGAAATATGGGAAGATGTGCCCTCTTCGGGACTCGAACCTGATCCTGTCGAATCCGCTCCGTAGAAACGCCGCGCCGTTTTCAGAAATTGACTAAACTAAACTTTTTGTTGGTTACTTTCCTAGGTGAAAGTTATAAATGTTTAGAACAAATGAGTTTATTCTAAAGAGCTGTGAACATTCAATCAAAAAACTAAAAATAGCAGTATTTTAAACAAACAGTTAAAATGACTGTAGGCTATGTTTTCTAAGTGGTTTTTCTCGGTAACCTTGAAGTTTCATGATTTTTGGTAACCCTGGGATAACATACAGCTTAGAGCGGGGGTTCTTAACCAGGAGGACAATTTCATTGTTTCAGGGTGGAAAGGGTTTAGCTTTTATTTACCTGTTCAATATTTAGTTTTACTTTATGAATATGAAAGAAATGCTTTTAGTATTTTTAGTAACGTATGGTATTTATCAACATCTTTAGTCCAAAGGGGCAATTTGCCCAGAAGGACTGTTAATTTCGTTTCGGCGTTTTGCGTTGATTCACTTGTAACAATGGCTTTTAATTGTATTTTTTTAATTATAAATATTTCTTTCGATTGTAATTAGTCCAATTTTTTCTCTTCATTATAAATGTTTATTCGGCATTACATGTATGTTTTTCTCGTATAATTTGTTTCTATTTGTGTTCGGCCAACAAAAACGGATAAGGAAAAGAGACCAATGCAGTGAAAGCCTCAAATATGTATAGAATTGTATATAACATTTTTTTAGAATTAAAAACCATTGTGCTAATTGACGATAGAGGTCTCAGTGAGTTGATCGGAATGAAACTCGTTTTGTTGTTCAGTTAATTCACTTTATTTAAAGCTTCGGAACACTTTTCCCTTGACAAGTTCTGTTTGGAGCTTTAAATAAAAAAGACTAACTTTGGTTTTAACTGTTTTTGTATTTTTAAACTTTTTCTTTTACTTTTTCGGTTCGAAATGTATATTATAAAATTTGCAAGTTCATAATGGAAATAGGTATAGGATCATGGTTCTTACAATCCTTAAGTAATTCTCTCATATTTTTCATTCCCATGTGTATATTTAAGGGGACTTTAAAAATGAGTTTTTTAGGTTTTTGTGTTTCCAACAAGAAATTTTATGCATATACATATGATAACATCAGTTTATAAAATATATGTTCAAAATTTCAATTTATTTTAAATTAAAAATTTTTTAATCAAATAATTAAAAATTTAAAATGCTCCTTGCGCTCTAATTTTCAATATTTTTTCCTTTAAGTTCGTTATAAAGATTTGATAAAGGTTTCTGTGTATTCGTTATTGAATAGGATGGATCAGAAATTTTTAAAAAGGATTTTTGTGAATTTATACCCAGTTTTCCGAAAAATGTCACCTTTTTTTAAACATTATCACAAGTTTAAACTTTTAAACTTCTTAATAATCTCATATCCAAAAATGCATACACAGATCAGCTGTAACGTATAACAAGATAGTTTCTTCCAAATAGCATTCATTTTTAACTAAAAATGAGACGCATGCAGCATTTTTAAAACATACGAACTGCGAAAAAATTTGTTTTAAGAAAACCGAATTTAAAGTTTTTGTTTCAAACTTACCTTTAATACATGGTCATGAGAAGCAGAAAATTAACTTTAAATATGAATTTGTAAACACTAGATAACATTTTCGTATCATTTAACTATTTTTAACCTCATAATATTAAATATGACAAAAATAAATATAGCAAATTGCTATGTGATTCGAAGTTCTAGGTAGAAACAATTTATGCATTATAGCCAATGAAAGATTAAAATTTCACCCGCACTATATGTTTTACCTTCATTTGTCACATTTACATTATCTTTTAATGCTTTACAATATTTTTTACTATTTCTGTTTTTCCCCAAGCAGCTAACCTTCTCTTTTTGCTTTGGTTCAAGCGACGTTGATCCCGCTTTTTTGCAACGGAGTAAGGAAAACGAGTTTGTTTCCTATTGTTCTACGCGTATAGCATTTACATAACCAAAGTTAAATTCATAGCCATGAATACCATCATTTCTATACTTTTTTTTAGAAATAAACACTTCTTTTGGGCAAACATGTAAATTATAGCATTAGTAAATAACTGTTGAAATAATTTTTTTTACATTTTCTCCAAAATTTAAAGGGCAAAGCTTACGTTGTTTTTAATTAGATTTTAATTATGATATTAAATGATATTTAATTATGGTATTATGGTATTAAAAACACTTAAATGATATTAAAACGTTATCTAGTGTTTACAAGTTCATATTTAAAGTTAATTTCCTGTTTCTCACGACCATGTATTAAAGGTAAGTTTAAGAAAAATTTTAAATTCGGTTTTCTCGAAACAAATTTTTTCGCAGTTCGTATGTTTTGAAAATGTTCTGTGCGTCTCATTTTTAGTTAAAAATGAATGATATTGGGAAGAAACTACCTTGTTATACGTTACACCAGATCTGTGTATGTGTTTCTGGATATGAGGTTATTAAGAAATTATAACTTGTGATAAGTTTAACAAAAAGTGACATTTTCCGAAAACTGGGTATAAATTCACAAAAATCGTTTTTAAAAATTTCTGATCCATCATATTCAATAACGGATAAACAAAAACTTTTGTGAAGTCTTCATAACTAAGTAAGAGGAAAAATTAGGAAAAAATATTGAAAATTAGAGCGCAAGGAGCATTTTAAATCTTTAATTAAAATAATTAATTATTAAATGCTTGTAAGTTATTTAAAAATTAGAGTATTTGAACTCGGTTTTTGCATACGATGTATTTACGTATGTGGAATGTTACCAGAGTAAAAAAACAAATTCAATATTTTGGTTGATTTTTTGGCTATTTTAAAGTCCACCGCTGTAGCCATACTAAAATAAAGAATTTTACTAAATTGCAGAAGATATAAAAAGTATCCGTAACTACATGTAGCTGGCAAACGCACCTTTAAATAATTCATTCACTCATACTAATTTAGTAATTTTATCTTTTAAATTTTTACAAAAGAAAATTTTCGAACGAAATCTTTGCGCTTTTTATTTGTGACCAAATTATATATATTCGAGAACTTTTACATAAAGTTAATTCATTTGACTTATATTACACTTTATTTATTTTACGAAAAAAAAAGGAACTTGGATTTAAAATGTGAAATCGAAAGTTGTGAACTGTTTTTCGATCCAAACTTTGGTAGTATACCATCAGTTTTAGATATTCTTAACCGTCTACAAAGTGTTCCGTGGTTTTTATTGCGAAAGTAATTTTAGCTGTAGAAAGTGTTGGCACGCGAAAGCATAATTTAGAGAAACCTGTACTTGCAAATATTACCCTGCTGCTAACGACCAATGAATACTTTTTGCGCAGTTAAGTTCCCAGTTTGAAATCTATAATTCTTTGAAATGCGCAACATTTGATTTTGTGGTAGTAATAATAATAATGCATCGAAAATACTTCAAGCGCAAAGCTGCTATTAAATTGTCTGTGCTTTAAAATATGTCAGATGACATGTTCGTCATTTTATAATGCAAACAAACTATTTCTTCAAAAAGCAAAATTTCATTCGCATTGCAATATTTGGGGTAAACATCGAATTTTTGCAATTTCACGTATCAAACTAAGAACAAATTTGGTTCAAAATAGATTTATGATTTTATTGGAGTTTGAACAGCAAATACAAACACACTTTCATCATCAATATTCATAAAATATTCTTAGTGTTTAGAGCTCCCCAACCGGTATAGTGGTTAGCGTCGCTGACTGTCGTGTCGAAGGGCCTGGGTTCAGATCCGGAAGAAGGCATGGATATTTGTAAATGTATAGTGTCGGAGCGGCATGGCGGCCCACCGAATATGAGACGAGCCGAAAGTCCTCTAGTGTGGTTAGACGAAAGGGGAGAGGGTTGGGAGACTCCCGTGTCCCTGGGGTGCTTTCCATCAAAATTGGGAGCGGATCAGAGCTAAATCGCACTGTCACCTGTAAGATGCTCAAGACTGTTGCCAACGACAGGGGTATCTTGCGCTCCTTGCCACGAGTAATTTCCTGGGCTTGAGCTGATGTTACTATCAGAGAAGAGAACGTAAGTAACAATAACAGTATTTAGAACCTTTCGTTTTGGATTCCCAGAGTATCCAAAAATTTTATTTTGTATATTTATTCCACGATTTCAAGTCATTGTTATCTCTACATGTAATAAAAGAAAGAGAGAGAGAGAGAGTGTGGGGGGGTGGGGGTGGGGGGTGGTAATTTGGTACATACGTGTATCTACACAAAAGCCAGTGCACCTCGAAGCGATTTTCGATTCTCGAAAGCGATTCTCGAAATTCGATTTATTTTATGTTTTGTGACCAAATCGCGTCATTTTGAGACATAATGGGCTACAGGAAAGCGAGATATTACTCTATACATTTCATTTTTACATCGTCGGGAAGCGTAGACACTTAGCTTATTTAGGAAGGTGAGCTTAACACCTTTTCAGCGGAATTTTTTTAAAAAACACTTATTTTAAAAAATGTGCCGTTTATTTTCCTTTGATTTTTGAACACGTTAAACTTTAATCCTTTCGACTCCTTTTAAAAAAAGAATTTTGGAAAAATAATAATATTTTGTATTTTTTTAAAATTTTTTAAATGAAGCTTCCGAATACACTTCTCACATCTCAGATATTTTAAAATGTAGTTTTGGCAACAATTTTCCTTTCTTATTGTTGTTGATAGATTTTTGATGAAATTGCATCATTTTGAATAGTTTCATTCTTTTAAAAATTTCGGTTTGGCAACAATTTTTCATCGTATTTCTTATGTTACTGTTTTTAAGAGACTGAAAAGTTTAAGAAATTAAAAAGTTGTTTCTTTTTGCAACGGTAAATTGTTTAATTACTTTATTAGGATAATTAACATTTGTATCAAGGGATATTGCTTATTTCATTGTAATATTATGTTTTAATTATATATAATTTTAATTATAAAAAAGTTTCGCATGATATTTTTTAATCTGTTTAAGTTCTTAATCTGTTTATACCATTTGAGTTCTTAAGATTTTGCAAAGGGAAGTTGGTTAATTTATTTATTAGGATAAGTAATATTTGTATTAAGGGATATTGCTTATTTCATTGTATGCTTTTTATATGTAATGCATTTTTAACTGATTTTTTTCCGTTGTTGTTTGTTTCTTTTTCGATAAAATTGTTCTGCAGAGTAAAATTCTGTGCAGTTTTCAAATTTAACGTTTGGTGTTCTCTTTAGGCATTTTTCCCGTACACTTAAGAGCCAGACGAAGGCTGGCCGCGCAGCGGCTAGTGCAAAATAAAGAATGAAAATTAAGCTAAATGTAAACCTCGTAAGGTTTATTTTGATTAACACGCTTTGTCTCGAGTAAAACTCTTCCTTGCACGTCTACTCTTTCGTTAATTCCGCCAGAATGTGCGTATGAAGTGAGCTTTAAATAGAAGCGCGAAGGTAAATTTAGCAGAGAGGTTTGGCAACAGTAGCTGCCTTACTGCGATACTCCTGTGTTATTGTCTGCCTTACGCGCTGTTGCTTATAGGTGGTGAGTTTGTCTTTTACTGAAAATTGGTTTGGTATGGTTTGTTTAGTTTATGGCAAAGCATTGGAGGGCTATCTGGCTAAGGGAAGGTTGCCTTCGCGGAGAACGTTTTAAGGGAAACAAGTTCATATACATATTACACATGGGAAAAATCATGAAAATGCCCATGCAACCAGTCCGTTCGCCGGAATTCGGACACCGGACTTAGGTACCAATGTTCAGCGATTTTCCCACTGGATTTTGAGACGTAATTTTAAACCATTCATTTGGAAGAGAAACACGCCAATATAAAATAGTTTGCCTTAGATTTTGAATCCAGTTAAGGGACCTTTACTTAAAATCTACGCCAAATTAAGGTTGCCCTTTTTTCCTAATTTTAAATTTTGTATCTTTGTTGTTCGTTAATCTCAGAAGAAGGCGGAAGTGATTTTGATGTGGTTTATGTGATTACGGCAAAAACTGGAGGGCTATCTGTCTAAGGTGAGGGATGCCTTCGTGGAGGACGTTCTAAGGGAAACTGGCTCGTATACACATTGCAGATGGGAAAAACAACGAAAACGCCCACTCAGCCAGCCTGCACGCGGGATTCGTGCTTCGGACCGAACTACCAGTGTTCAGCGACTTAACCGCTCGGCCGCTGGTGGGCTCAGTCTTCAGTGTAGACCTTTTCTGTAACGACTAATTTAAGCTAATCTTAGGTATTTTTAGTAATTTAGTACTCCAAATTGTAACTGGATTTTAATGATGGCAAATTTCAAATTTGCTTCGCATTGACTTCATAAAAAAAGGCTCGGTTCAAATAGTGAGGTAAATTATATCGTTTTTCTTTTCTTCTCTAAAGCCAGTGTTAAAAGTGAGGATTGCAATTCGCCATTTCAGTAGAATTAGATTTAAGATTTCTCGAAGTTTCTCAATTTTCCGGAGGGAGAGGGCCAGGCTCTTCTCGAGAATTTTTACGAATTCTTAAATGACTTAATTGTATGTTACGAAAATTAAATTCAGTTTGATTTCTTAGCTAGTGAATTTGCAGAGTATCGTTTAATATTCTAACCAGTTATTTTAAGTTAAACCTCATTTCGTTTCCCTGCCAGAATGCAAATTTCCAAAATGCGAAATATTCAGTTAGGTAAGTGTTTAAAGGAAGGTTTTGGAAGGTAAAATCACAGCGTGTTCTACCTGCTTGAAGGCCACTTTGATAACTTTGATTGTCTAGAAAATTCTGCGGCGTTGCGTTTTGCTTTTCATTAGACTCGCTTACGTCGGCTTCGAGTCAGAGGCGGCTTGCGTTATAGTCAAACTGTGAAGCTATGATTAAACTGTACTTAACTATTATATAGATAGTTAAATTGTACTTGCACACAAAATGTAACACACAAAATGTTAAAAAAACGCCCCTCTGGACGTAGATTTTTATTTTCTTTATTTTTTTTGTGGCGGGGGAAGGTAGTTGGGTGGAAGCAAGAAACGTGAAAGGCCTCTCCGGGACTCGAACCCTGGACCTCTATATTACGCGTCGAGTAAGCTTCCGCCAGTTACACCACGAAGGTATGCCGAAAGGAAGGAGAAAATACCTTATTTACTTCCCTTTTTAAAGGGCGCGTGGGTAATCCCCAATCACCCTTTTAAAGGGAGCCGAACTGCTGTATCTTAGTATTGAATTTGAATTACTTCTGGTCCACCTCCTTTTCGTTCGGGCCTGCTTGTTCAGACACAACTATTAGATTTCTTTAATGAGCTAATAAACATGAAAATTAACTAGAGTGTCGGTGGAGAGCCTTGCAAAACACATGCATACCAAAAGTTTTCCACATTCGTCTTAAACATGTCAGGACTGAGTGTTGGGGGCATATTCTTGGCAAACATCTTCGTGTAAATCTTTAAGTCCGGATCTGGAACAGGGAGCTGAATGCAGCTATGTTCTGTGGTAGAATACTGTGAATAAGTGCTAGAAGAACTACACTTCAGAGGGATTTAAATTTCTCTTTTATTAAACCACAATTATGTACAGCCACTTTCCAACTCGGGAGGGATACAGAAAATAATGACCCCACTTGGGTCTAAATTGAACAAACAAATTTAATTTAAAGTAAAGCTAATTAGAAATTAAGTAGTCGTTGCTCAGAGAGCTATAAACGCGAGGTTGGCCTCTAAACTAAAGGGTGCGTAGCAAGATTTAACTAATACTGACGCACTTATATTTACTTCAATAAGTAATAGCGTAACAGCGCTGCGGCTTGGAATTTAAATACTAGCTGGTCAGGCGAATGTTGAGCAGAGTAACAGTGGTCTGAGACTAAAAGCTCTCTCACACTGAAAGGTTCCTACCTTTCGTTTAAATAGAACTTGGCTCCACTTCAAATTAGCATAATGCTGAAACGCGCGCTTATTCTAACGGGAAGTTGAAATGAGAACAGATAGAAAAAGGCAAATTGAAATAAAACTTTGTTAGTTTAACGGAAATCTTACAAACACATGCGAGCTTTCGCTCAAAATCGCATGATTTGATTCAGCTAACATTTCGTTTGAGCGAACTCAATTGAATACATTAAACTTTAAATGCATTAACTTTACATTTTGAGGCTTAGCACTAAATACTTATTATATATGCTTCTTTGAGCTTTAAACTTTTATAAAAGTATCATTTACTTTAACACAACAGATATTTCGACATTTTACAAACAAATACTTTTAAGACAATAGAGAATAAAATGAAAATTTTACTTGAATGAATCAGTTAACTGTAAGAAAATTCACCAAATATGCTCAAAATCGTGCCGAACGAAAAGAGCCTCGAGAGCAAAGGGTTAAATTTCTCAGAAGATGAATATATTCTCGCGTTGTTGCGTATGTTTAATCAAAAATTTTAATTTCATTGTTTCTCAATAGTCTAGAGCGAAAGATTTTCTGTTATGTAAAAATGTGCATCATTTGCGTTACATAAAGAATCATGCGATGGGAATTAAATCTGGGATGACGCTTAAAATTGTGATTTTATCTTACATGTGTGGATACAAATTGGTTAATTAAAAAATGAGTTTCTATTTATTTAGTTTTAAGTTTCACATAATGAATAAAATCCTGACTAATAATTATACTCAATAAGTACATGTCAAAATTAGATATAAAAGAGTTTTAAAAATTAAATTACCTATATGAAACTGAGTTGACCATTCCAATTCGTTTTGGGGGGGATGGATGATGTTTCTTCACCATCAGGATTTGGCGATTGGGTCCCCTAATTCCCGGTCGCCCTTTAAAAGGGGAAGTGTGTAAGACATTTTCTCTCTTCTATCTGCATGCCGTCGGGGTGTAGCGGTGGAGCACTTGGCACTTATTCGAGAGGTCCAGGCTCGAGACCCGGCGAGGGCATAGCTCATTATTCAAGTCTCTTTCTTTAAAAGAAAAAAAATTAATGAGTTTACAGAGTTAATTAAAATTGTTAGGAATCAGGTAATTATTATCTTCTCCCTCACCCATATAAGTTCATTTTGATTGTAGAAAATATATATGCATTATTTGTTCCAAAATTTCTGTCTTTTTGCTGGAGTTCCCTTGGGTGAAAGTTTGACATTTGTTTTTACTATTACATTTTTGGGGGGTAGTTTTCTGTTGTAGAAAAACTTAATTGAATTTGAAAAGCCAGTTTTCTTAGGCCAAAGCGCGTTAACTCAGAAGAGCTGTTAATTTCCTTTTGGCATTTTGCGTGGGTTCACTTTTCAACTTGTTGCCACCAAATATTACAGCCCTGTTTTACATTTAAAGAAATTAAATAATGAAGAATCTGCATAAATGTATATATGTTTCTCGCATTGTAATAAAACGACGGTTCCTAGAGCCATCCAATTTTAAATAACGTACTTTTCCACCCGAGAATGGGCATCTGCAAGCCCAAATTTGGAATTTGGAATTTATTATCTGTTTCATGTTTTGTAAAACTTTAAGGAATTTTGATTTACAAACTCGACGATTTCTAACCGAACCATGGCAACATTGTACGAGGAAAAAAAATTATCTCCAGCGCACGTGACCGTGTATCGTAAATTCTAAAGATATGCTCATTTTAAAATTATTTTGCGATATCGCTCTTGAACTGTATTTTATGGTTTAAGTGCGAAGAACATGATATTTAGTAATAAAAGTAAACCACAAAACGTTAAAAAAACGCCTCTTTGGGCATAATGTAAAGTCTAAAAGCTTTCAGATTTTTTCATTTTTGTTATAATAGCTAAAGGATTATCTAATTGCAAGATAAAATTAGTCCTTATGAATGAAACTTTCTGAGGTTTTTTTTAATAAGGCAGAATTTACTGAAGATTTGGGTTTTCATCTCTTTTAATTATCACTTATGATCTTTCTCATCATTAAAATCGTAACCGTCCAGCATTTTTTTAACTTTCGCTGTTCTTAGCCTGGTCGAAGAATGTCTTTTAAGAGACGTTGAGAAAATTACTTTTTTTTTGCCTGGAAAGAGTTTCAAAAGCACTTTCTATGATTACAACTCACAAATGCTTTTAACATTTCTGGACAAGTATAACCCGTAGACAATAGTTTTAGGTGACTCTGAGTGGTATATAAAAGCTGTGCGTCGTGCGCATGATTCCAATGAGCTACTCAACAGCTGCTGTTTCGTTTTCAAGTGTTAACTAAAATTTGAACTGTTACTGAAATACTTTGTAAGGTTTATCCTAATTTGATTAACAGTTATTTCAAGGTTATACATCTTTCCTACCTATTCTAGTTTCAGCTCACAATTTCCTACCAGAATGTTATTTCAGAAACGCAGTGAATGCAAATGAGTAAAGAGTAGAATTTAACTCGATGTTTCACCGACTTTCGAAAGAGTGCCTGAGTTTCTGACTAGCGCTGGTTTGCCTTTTGGCTACGTCTTAGCTTTGCTACGCTCGGCTATACTTTGTAAGGTTTTAGATTAAACTAACAAAGTTTTATTTTAATTTGCCTTTCCTATCTGTTCTTATTTCAACTTCCCGTTAGAAAAAGCGCGCGTTTCAGCTTTATGCTAATTTGAAGTGGAGCCAAGTTTCTATTTAAGCGATAGGTAGGGACCTCTCAGTGTGAGAAAACAGTGTTCTCAGGCAGATAGTCAATGCGGAATGGTACATCAGGAACAACCGAATTCACGAGGAACTTGATATGAAACTACTCAGGTCCTTTTACTACAAACTCGCTAAGCAATTTCATGCCAGGCAACAATGTATTAGTAACCCATGTATAAAAATATGTAATTATTATTATAATGATCTAAGCAATATGGATAGGCTACTGGCACAACTAAATGTTACTATTATGTAAATATATATTATATTTAAAAAAAATTGTAACTCACTCTCGTACGTATCTATTCTTGTATATATGTGGTATATCTGTACCCTGTTATAGATTCTTACTTGTTCATATATCTCGTACTTCTTGTTATTTTACTTCTTATTTTCATGGATTCAGACTGATATATGCTTGTGCTTACCTTATTACTCTCTCACAGTCATTACCAGCTCGGCTGCATTCTGCATTTACAGCTTTCATCCCACTATTTTAATCTGAGGTCTTAAGTTTATTCTCAGCGCTGAACGCTGAATTAGATATTTTTTATTACACCTTTATAAGTTTCTTAAAGCTCAAACCTAGGTTTAAAAAAAATACTCATATACTTAATTGGTTCAGTTAAAAACTATCATCTTTCGGAGCAACTAATTTGTTCTACAAGGAGTAGGGCATTGGCCCAGGCACCCTGGTGATGCAAAAGCACCGTTCTACTGGAGACTTCAACTCTCAGTGTGAGAGAGCTTTCAGTCTCAGATCACGGCTGCTCCGTTCGACGTTCGCCTGACCAGCTAGTATTTAAATTCTAAGCCTTAGCACTGTTACTCTATTACTTATTGAAGTAAATCTAAGTGCGTTAGTATTAGTTAACAACCTCGCGTTTATAGCTCTGTGAGCAACGACTACTTAATTTCTAATTAACTTTAGTTTAAATTATTTGATTGTTCAGTTTAGACCCAAGTGCGGTCATTATTTTCTGTTATCCCTCCCGAGTTTGGAAGTGGCTGTATATAATTGTGGTTTAATAAAAGAGGATTTTAAATCCTTCTGAAGTGCAGTTCTTCTACCATTTAACCACAGTTTTCTACCACAGAACATAGATGCATTCAGCTCCCTGTTCAAGATCAGGACTTAAAGTATTTCACGAATATGTTCGCCAAGAGTATGCACCGAACACACAGTCCTGACAACTTCATGCCCTTGTTTGGCTTCGACGACTTAATTAAGATTTAGGAGCCAACTACACTGGTGAAATAAATTAAGAGAATTTGCATATTTTATCGAAGTGCATGAAAAGAACTGAACTGAAGGAAAACCACTGCTTCTAGATAAAAATGCAAATATTGTGCGGCAAATACGTAAGCGCACACGTGTGTGTAGGTGGAGCCAGTAGAAAAACAGGCTTTATAAGCGCGTGGAGGGTAAGACGAACTGCATTCGCTAGCACACCTCGGCGAATTTCGTGGTGTTAGCTTGCAGCAGTCGGTTAAATTCCCTTCGGAACAGTAAAAATGAGTAACCCAAGGTTTAGATGATGGAATGATGTGGCGAATTGCGGGGAGCCTAGAGGCAGGCCAATCGCAAGTCCAGATATGCAGAGAGCTTAATTTAACCTACGTGTAACCTATGGAAACAGTTCCAGCATACTGGATCCATCGAGAGAAAGCCTGGACTAGGTCGTCCAAGAACCACGACGGCCAGAGAAGATCACTATTTGTCCATTTTAGCGAAGCGTAACAGAGGGGCTACAGCTTCTCAGCTGTCTCGGGACCTGTATGCAGCCACAGGAAACGTGTAACAAGGGTGACTCATTCCAAAAGACTGCATGAGAGAGGGTTGTTTACCAGAAGACCAACTGTTTGCCTCCCGCTCACGTTTACGGACAGGAGAGTGCGATTAGTATGGTACAGGCAGCGTAGTGATTGGAGTACGGAGCAATGGGCGACCGTTCTGTTCACCGACGAGTCCCGTTTTAGCTTAAACACCAATTCTTGCCGTACTGTCATATGGAGAAATCCGGGGACCCGCTACCTACCCTCTAATGTACGCGAAATCAACAGTTATGGCTGCGGAGGTGTAATGATCTGGGCAGGCATCATGTTGGATGGCTTCCCACCTCCCCACGTTTTTGTCAGAGGCTCTGTGACTGGTGTGAGGTATAGGGGTGAGGTCTGGGAGCCCTATGTTCGCCTTTTCCGGTGTGCAGTGGGTCCGGAGTTCATCTTACAGGACGATAACACGAGGCCTCATAGAGCTCTTCTGGTCGACGAATTTCTCGAGAGTGAGGATATTCGCCAGATGGATTGGCCAGCTAGGTCGCCAGACCTTAGCCCTATAGATCATGTCTGGGACGCTCTGGAAAGGCCAATTGGAACTCGCAATCTCCCTCCGAGAACCATCCAGGAACTGAAAACAACGTTGCTGAATGAGTGGGACCCATTGCCACAGGCACCGCTAAACAGCTTTATTTCTAGTCTGACATCACGCAGCGAGGCCTGTATGTCTGTAACAGGGGACCATGCCCCCTGTTAACCCATTTCTTTTGTGTCTTCTGCAACCGCTGTTTCAGACCTTAAGACTCCCATGAGTGTTACACACGAACATGTGTGTCTATTGTAACTGTTGCATGTCTGTTTTGTTTGTATTATATCAACCTATATTCACACCAAATTTTATTAAAATCTCTCCAGTAGTTCTGGAGATCGTAGATCAAATATGAAAATTCTCTTAATTTATTTCACCAGTGTACTTAGAATCTTGATAGCTTCGGCTATATCCTTCAGTTAGCTTTAGTTAATTTAATCTTATATTCATTTAAGTTCAAGCCCAAGTGGATGCGTTGCTGTACACTCCGAGTTAGGAGCTGCTTGTATCATATATATTGTAAGAAATAAAGGGTGGTTAACCCTTCGTAAGTCTTACGTATTTGTTCACACACTTAAGCGATTATTCGCTTATTAGTGTTTGTGGGGTTCAAAGATTGAACACTGAATTAATTAAGTAAAACCCCACAACATTTTTTCAAAGTGTTCTGAGAAAACGAACCTAGAGATTCAAGAGTCTTAATTTTGTACTTTATTGTATACTCATGCGTGTTTTTTAAAACGTAGGGGGGTTTCAAATTTTTATTCTTAAATTTGTTTTTCCTTACGCAGATTTGCAATTTTGCTTTATTTCAGACTTTTTAATATCAAGTAAAAGTTTTTCTCCTCTTTTCCTTTATATTCTTGTTTGAAAGATTCGACAGATTGGAGATTCT
Source organism: Stegodyphus mimosarum (assembly GCA_000611955.2). Taxonomy (NCBI): domain Eukaryota; kingdom Metazoa; phylum Arthropoda; class Arachnida; order Araneae; family Eresidae; genus Stegodyphus; species Stegodyphus mimosarum. Next base: position 138,926 of record KK116565.1, read on the forward strand.
TTTAGTTTTCGGATTCGAGAATATTTAGCGTACATCCTACTTCTAATCCTAAAGATCTCTCTCTGTCATGAAACTCACTTTAAAGTCCTTTGACGAATGCGAAGTAATAAAATCAAGAAATTTATGATGCGTTTGCATGCACGGTTAACCAGTAACTATTAACGGATTAAAATGCTGGACAAAATTGTTTTAAAACATCACTTGTATCTAGTCTTGAATCTCTTTAACTGCTCATTAGAATTCTAAATAATTTTTAAGTCCGGTTAAATATTGACAGTTTCCGTCGCAGTGCTCCTTCGCGACTGGAATATTTTATACAAAGATTTCATGAGTCGAAATGAAACATATAATTTTCGAGGAATGCCCTTGGCCACGAAGAATTAGCGTGCACTTCACGACAACGGGTCGGAAATTATGCTCTCGGTGCGCTAGGAACATTTCCTTTGCAACGAACAAGGAGTTTCTAAAAAAGTAATTTTGCAGCTTTCCTGTCTAAAGGAGGATCAACGGAATCGATCGATTGTAACAAAAACTAGTTAAAACGTAATATTTTTAGGTGCTGCTTGCAAATTAAATTATGCATTATAATGCAACAGAATAATTCATATCGTAAGGGGTAGGCTTCGATTGTTTACTAGAATACGACAATACAATCATGCCGCTTTGCTGTGTTTTCTAAGAAACGCGTGAGAGGGCGCGACTGCGGCCATGCGTCGTTAGGATTTTTGTAAAGGGCTTTGCGACGAAAAACTGCTATATTTGGCTACTTATCCTTCTTTTTGGCAACGGTATTGATATTGATTTATGTGTTTATTTTACAATTTTAAATTTACAGTGTCTCACAAAAGTGACGGGACACTTGTGCTTTACAAAAGGAAACTGTGGTAAAATAAATTTTAAAAACATGTAAAAATTTTTTGTGGGTGTGTTTCATACTTAAATTTAGTAACAATTTTTACATAAAATACATTTTCTCAAAATATTAAAATATTAATTTAATAAAAATACAATTGTTTAGAACGCAACAAAAAATGGCTCACATAAGTGATGGGACACTTACTTTTCCACCAAATATTTATCCAAAAATTTTACTTTTTAAAAGATTTTAATATTTTGTTGGATTTCCTTTTACTTTTAAAACATGATTTAATCTTCTTGGGATGGATACGACTCATTTTGTTTGTGATTTCTGGAGTGATTTTACCCCATTCTTCTTGAAGCACCGATTTTAATTGTTGTTTTGAAGAAATGGTGTGTTTGCAAATTCTTTATTCCAATTCTTGCCAAATATTCTCTATGGGATTTAATTCTGCAGATTGTGGTGGTGTTTTTATTATTTCAGGACAGTTATACAGCAACCAGAGTCTAACGTTCGAAGCAGTGTGCTTGGGGTCATTGTCGTGGTAGAATTTAAAATCGTTATGAAGGTTCAATTTTCGAGCTGAAGATTTCAAATTTTGATTTAATATGCCAATATACTTGTACTGATCCATTATACTGTCAATAAAAACAAGATTACCAACTCCAGCGGACGACATACACCCCCATACCATAACTCCTCCTCCACCATGTTTTACTGTTGGCACCAAGTTCTGTTTGCGAAATTTTTCCCTGGGTTTTCTCCACACCAAGATTCTACCGTCAGAACCAAATATATTAAATTTACTCTCATCAGCAAATATAACTTCATTCCAGTAATCAAAATTCTTATTTATGTTGGATTTTGCGAAAGCCAGTCTGAGTTTTCTATTCTTTTCACTTACGAAGAATTTTTTCCTGGCTGCTCTACCGTGATATCCAGTAGATCGAATTACTCTTCTAATAGTCTCAGGATTAACAATTACTCCATATAATGCTTGTAAATCAGCAGCAACTTTAGGAGCACTCATTCTTGGATTTTTTTTAATATTTCGAACGATAATTCGCTTTATTCCATTGGATAGCTTTGATAGTCGGCCAGGTCTTCTTTTATTCTGAATCATATGATTCTTTTTATATCCTTTAATGATATTGAAAACTTTTGAATGACTCAAGTTAACTGTTTCAGCAGTTTCTGTAATAGATTTTTCACGTTCAATATGCAAATTAATAACTAATTTTCGAATTTCAGGCAAAGTTTCTTTTCGTTTAGCATTCATGGCTGCACAGGACTAAAAAACACAAAAATTCCAAAACAAACTGGAGAGAAATAATGCAGACGATTTTATAAATTATTGCCAATTGCTTTTGAGTAAAAATAAAAACCGCAAAAAATATTTTTATCGCTTACTTCAGATGATTTTTGTTGCATAGTCTAATGGTGTCCCATCACTTATGTGAGCCTTTTTTTGCTCCGTTCTAAACAATTGTATTTTTATTAAATTAATATTTTAATATTTTGAGAAAATGTATGTTATGTAATAATTGTTACTAAATTTAAGTGTGAAACACACCCACAAAAAATTTTTACATGTTTTTTTAATTTATTTTACTACACTTTCCTTTTGTAAAGCACAAGTGTCCCATCACTTTTGTGAGACACTGTATTTTCATATTAAATATCCTATTACAGAGGGTGTTTGTAACGATTTTGATTTTGAATAATTGAATTTAAATATTAATTTTTAAAGTACAAGTGTGACTGGCATCAAATTGGAATAAGGTTTTAACTATCGTCTGCAATATTAAACGTATTCTTTTCTTTCAAATGTCGCCGAAAAATAAACAGTGGATCGAAGGCTGTATTTTTGCTCTGTGCGAAGAAAAATACTATTCTTCAATTATTAAAAAATTTGATGTATACACCACATGACTCCTTTGTGCGGAATAGTAAATTATATATAATTTTCCTGCATTTCATTTAACCGTGATGAATTAACAGTTAACGAATTTTGAATTAAATCTACTTCGTCGATAGCGCATAAACCACAAAGGAATAAATAGAATCAGATTCAGATAGAATAGAATTTCAGAATAAATAGAATAATACACTTTTTAACGTTCACTATATTTATTTACCATAGCCACACTTCGGCGCTAGGTTCACTTAACCGCGTTACATCTCATCCATTTTATAAGTTAGAGTGAGCAAACGTTATAGCATCTGAAGAATTACCACAAGTTCTATTCAAATACAATAATAAATCTAAAACGATGTGTAAAAGAAATTAAACAAATAAAAAAGGAACAGTTTTTCGCATTCAGCGCCGCTTACCTAATGCGCATGCGCTACTAATTAATTAACTACTAACTAATTCTCCCTTCGTGGTAAGGCAAAAATACATAAAGGTTCAAACCATTTTCATTAAAAATTGAAAGATATAGAAAAACATAAAACACAAAGATAATTGCAGAATGAATCAAGCATAATTTAATTCGCAATCATAAAAGAAGACGTTACTTTGCTGTTGCGAAGCTTAGTTTCTAGAGATTGGCAACAAATCCACTATTCTACTAAGCTTCAAATGTAAAAAAATATGTCCGCTATCATAACAAAAATTAGGCTTAGCCAAACTTTTAAATTGCTGATAATTCCACAATTACTGCATGCAGATTAACTAAAGGCATAAAAATCGTAACCTAAAGATAAGAACAACATAATTCAATCATTTTAAAAGCAAAAAATGCACAATTTACAAACTTATAGGAATAAAGAAACTGAGCTCACTGAGTCGAGTAACAGAGTAAATATATATATATATACATATATTTATACATTTCTGGTGCGGCCGATTGCAACCAAAATACGAGGTGCACATCTATATATTATAGCAGCCCTATATACAAAATTTCAACGTTCTGAGGCTCCTCGTTTTTGAGTTATGCGAGATACATACATACGTACGTACTTACGTAGGCACAGACACCACGAAAAAAACTCTTCAGAATGCATATTAAATCAGTTTTATAAATATTTTTGGGGAAAAGAGTCTTTTATTCTGTTCTTACATACAGATGTCACTCAAAAACATTGTTAAATTGCATTCTGTACCCTTCAAAATAGAAATTTTCGTTGAAATATGGTACCCGAAATTTTTCGCGATTACAATACTTCCTTTTTACTTTGTACAAGGAAGTAAAAAGGATGTGAAAAGCATGGTTTAAATATTTCTATACGTGATGAAAGTGACAGAATTAATATGAAAGGAAAGAAACGTCAAAGCATCTGGAAGCCCAAATTTGAAATTTGGAATTTGTTTTATTAACGATTTCATATTTTGTAAAACTTTAACGAATTTTTGATGAACAAACTCGAGGATTTCGAAGCGGCTAATGGCAACGTTGTACAGAAAAAAATCATTTTTATCTGCAGCGCGTGAGACTGTGTGTAGGAAATTCTAAAGATAGGCTCCGTTTAAAATTATTTTGCGATATTGTTCTTTAACTGAATTTTATGGTTTAAATGCGAAAAACATGATATTCAATAAATAAAAGTAACATACAAAATGTTTAAAAAACGCCCCATTGGACGTAATTTAAAATCTGAAACCTTTCAGATTTTTATTATTTTTATTCTTAATGATATAACAATTCCGTTTATCAGTTCTTATTCTTACGTAAAGAAATGTAGTACGATCATAAAATTATTTTTAGAATTTTTTTAGCTAGAATGTTTTGCCGTTTTTCCGTTTTGTTGGCTTAATAGAGTACAGACCAGTTTCAGGTAGATTATTTTTTTCTATTTTGTTTTCATTCATTGTTTCTAAATTTTTGTTCTACTAAATGTCCTATTAATGTCTAATTTTTTTAAATTTATTTGTCGTCTAGAATATGAGAAGTTCCGCGGAAGATAAAGACCTCATATTTAATGTAGTGATAATATTTGGTATACAACGCCAACGATAAATAGTCTGGTAGTATAAAAGAACCAGCTGCCGAGCGGTTAAAGCCGCTGAACACTGGTAGTTTGGTCCGGAATTCGAGCCCCGTCGATTTGGCTGGCTTCATGGGCGTTTTCATGTTTTTCTCAGAGTGTAACGTAGATACCAGCCAGTTTCCCTTAGAAATTCCTCCACGAAGCATCCCTTCCTTTTCACGCAACGCCTAATGTCGGAGCCCGTAATAAATAAATAAGATAATGTAACAACAGAACGTGTAAGGGTTTTAAAAATTTGGAAATACATCCCTAAAGATTTTTTGACATCGAAAGTATGGTTTTAGTATTGTCAAATTTAAAACCAAAATGCATCCGAAGTTTCACCTTTGATAATAAACGAAAATAAAATGTTTTTTTGGTGTTACGAATGTGAAAGAGGTATTAAAAACTCTCAAACCTAACTTGTTTTTGGAATATAATCTATTTAAAAATAGTGGAGTTTTATTTGCCAGGTGTTCTTTTCTTGATAAGTAAGAAATTTGTTTTTGTGTTCCAGTTTCGCACATCTGTTTCTTCGAATTGGTAATTCAAATACACAAACATTGCCTTAGCTGCCCTATTTTTTATTTCGTCCGCTGACAAATGCTACTTAGAATAGATTATCATTTTGACAAAAGCACATATCAAATACATTTTGAGAAAGATTTTAATAGCAGTTTCAACTCACAGCTTCAAAATTACAAAGACTTCGAATTTATTTTCCCGTTCAAATATGTATGAGCACTTCAGTATGTAATAACACAATGCTTATTATGCTCATATTCTCTTAAATGCACACTGATGCATCATATTTTGTTCCATGTGGCAACATCGAACTGTGATAATAAAGTTAGACTTGAATATACAGAGGCTGTTCGCACATTTTTTAGACGATGTATATCGTATTCACAAAACTAACTTACATGAAATTCTAGTGTTTTAAATGTTCTATTTGACATCCTTTATTCTGAACTATCTTTCCACACCGCAATTTCCAGGATAATAATGCCTTTTGAAGTGTCAGAAGAGGTATTCTATCCCATTCCTCACGAACAGCTTTCCAGAGTCCTGTTAGGGTTTTGGGACAACGTTTGGATAATGCACTTTTTAAAAGTCCGAAAGCACAAAAATCCGTAGGTGACACATCGGGAGATTCAGTAGGCATATCAGTGAAGGGTATGGCCTTGATACCAGTTTTTTGTTCCATTTCTTTTAGGAAATTTACGGTGGATTTTGATGTGTCACTGTTAGCTTTGTCCCGATGGGGTCTCACAGATGGATGGCACTGTGGGTAAAGCGATGGTATTTCATTCAGAAAAATGGGCGATAAAATATGTTCCTGATAGTATGTGGAGTTAATTTTGACATTTTTTTTCACTCTCTTTATTTTTAACTTGCCATTATAAGAAAAACCAGCAACAATCCTGAATCCCTTAGAAAAACTTTCTTTCGATTCTTTGAACCGTGAACTTAAATTTTTTTCTCCCCTTTTATGATAATAAATGGCTCTTTTTTTGTTACAATCGTTTAAATACACCCAAGCTTCATCTATTGTGACAATTGTTTTCCATTTTTCTTTGGATAAGTGTTTCTGATATAGAATTCTGCAGCGTGTCCTGCCTCGAGCGATGTGCTTTGGAAGAAGACGATGCACATTGCGTTTTTTCGCTTTCTTAAGATTTAAATCGACGTTTATCATTTTGTTTATGGTGGACACCGAGCATTTTAATGATTTTGCAACTGTCCTTCAACTATGGGGATTTTCTTTTAACATTAATGAACGTACCTGTGCAATAGTCGAAGATGTCCGTTTTTTCCTCGGATACTTGTTTGGAATTTTTGTCCCACTCGAGGCTCCAATTTGACGTTTTTTTTTCCTTTCTTGTGCATGATATGACCTATCGACGCTTTAGATATCACAAAACCATGACTCTCACATCGTTTTTGGATAACGGAGTATGCATATTTCTCTTCGGAAAGAGCGTAAATGTAGCTTTCGAACCATTTTGAATAAAAACAAAACTTTCAAGCCACAGACGATAATTTTGACTTTTAATCGCAATTACTTCTTTTGCAGCAAACGATTTTTTATTACCGCTTACCAAAATCGTCTAAAAAATCTGCGAACAGCCTTTGTACTCACATGATGAAAGTAAAACCTTTACAGACTATCTGTAAATTTTTGTGAGTTTATAGATGTTCTATTGCCATTTACCATTCACTTCTCATTAAATAAAAAATCTAATGTGGACACCACAGGACTTCCTTGTATGGCCTATTAAATTATACACATTTTTTGCTGCATTTCATTTAAACTTATTTCCTCGAATTTCATTAGAGGCAAATTTCTCATTCAATTAATTCGGTTCTCACTTCGCGGCAAGTCAAAGATACATAGAAACTCAAAATATCTTCAGTAAAAATTGTAAAATTCAGAAAAACATAAAACGCCAAATACACTTATAACTATTAAAAAAAAAACAATTTTTAGAATTAAAAATAGAGTTTCTACGCAAGAACAAGCAATTCAGCCAGAGGGCAAGAAGGCAGATCTTTCGGTGCACAAAAGTGAAAGTTACTTTTGACCCCATTCGGCAAAAAGACATTGAAGGTGCAGAAACTGGCTTAATTCACTATTCTACTGAGTTTCAAATGTAAACAAATGGCGGTTCGTTAGGCTTAACTCGAAGCTTAAACTTTTAAGTTGTTGATAATTCTGCAAGTATCGCATGCGAGATATATACGTATGTAGAGACGTCAAGGAAAAAAATCTCGTCTGAATCCATTTACAATCCTTTTGGGGAAAAATAATCTTTTATTTTGTCTGTAAGTACAGATGTCACAAAAAACATCGTTTAAATGGTTTCGAGAGCTGTTAAAATGGATATATTCGTTGAAATATGAAACCCGAAATTTTTCGCTGTTACAATACTTCCTTAACTTCTTACAAGGGAGTAAAAAGAGGCAGATAACGATGTTCCGGAAACATTATATAACTAAGTAAATCTTGAAAGAATAACCGTAGTCTTGCGATTTCAATTTAAAAAATCTGTTGTATATACCATATGACTTCCTTGTACGGAATATTAAATTATAGGCATTTTGCATTTCATTTAAACTCATTGGATTGAATTAAATCTACTTCATCCATAGCGCATAAACCAGAATGGAATAAATGCACTTTTTAAAATTCCCTATATTTGTTTACCACAGCGACACTGGCGCTAGCTTCACTTAGTAGCGTTACATCTCATTCATTTTATAACTCATCAGAATGCACAAAAAATATGTTTAAATCGTTTAGTTTGTTCATCAAAAACTCGTTAAAGTTTTACAAAATATAAAAAAGGTAATAAAACAAATCCCAAATTCCAAATTTGGGCTTCTAGATGCGCATATTCGGGTGGAAACGTAGGTTATTCAAAGTTGGATGGCTCTAGGTACCGTCGTTTTATCACATTTGGAGAAATATGCATACATTTATGCAGATTCTTCATTATTTAATTTCTTTAAATATAATACAAGGCTGCAATATTTGGTGGCAACAGTTTGAAAAGTGATTCAGACTTTTAATGTTTCCGACGCGGAATCGCAAAGCGAAAACAATAGTCCTTCAGAGACAAAGCCCGTTTCTACTAAAAAAAAACATTTTTATCTCCAGCGCGTGAGACGGAAAATCTAAAGATATGCTGTTTTAATTATTTTGTGATATTGCTGTTGAATTGAATTTTATGGTTTAAGTGCCAAGAACATGATGTTTAATAAATAAAGATAGCACCCCACATGTTAAAAACACGCCCTGTAAAATATGAAAGCTTTCATATTTTTTGGGGGGGTGGATGTCGACCTTACTCAGGACCCAGAAAAGAATTGTTTTATGTTTGGTGACAATAGCTATACTAGTGACTGATTTAATCGCGAACAAGTAAACAAACACACAAACATACATTCTTCTTCATATATAAAGTACGCATGTAATATTTGAATACTCAAATGACGAGATATTAATAAATACATTCACACTTTATTTAGTAATCATACATCTAAAGCTGGAAAAATCTATCAAATAGCAAAACGAAAGTGCGTTTTAGAATTCCTATTTTTCACAACGTCGTTCAGAATTGGTTGCAGTATACGTCTAGACACTACGTTGGTAAACCTTTTCTATCAAGTAATATATTTCTGATTATATTTACGTCTGCTGCAGTGTTTACTGACGGGAAACTAAACGTGAAATCCGTCGTTCTTTGAGTAACCTTAATCATAAAATTTCAGTTGTTTTCTGAACACAGTACGTTTACAATGGGTTTGTATCTGAAATTGCAGAGCGGATACACCATTCTAACTTTGCGTTAGTAAGTCTGTCTACTTTGCATTGTCTGTGAAATATAAAAACAGTGATTTTTTTTTTTTTTTTAGAATTATTATTCAAATTGGGGGGGAGGCAATGAATGTCGTAGATTTTGCACATCAAAAATTTTGCAGCCACATGTACACTGCGCCAAAAAAAAAAAAAAAAA
>KK116565.1:148381-160010 GCA_000611955.2 Stegodyphus mimosarum
AAAAAAAAAGAGGGACAGTTCTATATCTCCCGTTCTACTGGGCCGATTGACAAATTTAAAATGGTTTTTTTCATGTCTCGAAAGCGCGACTTAGGATATTATATTAGATTTATATATAGCTTTGTTCTAACAGACGTATTTTGACACAAAATGAGGCTTTTTCTGAAATAACATAGCAATTTGTTTTTCCATATTTCGATTCTACTACTCAAATTATGCCTAAGTATTAAATCTTGTAAAATTTGGTGCGAAATTTACGGAGAAATTAAAAAATTTCACTTGGCGAATGTTTTTCTGTTTACGCCAACAATAACTCACTTGGCGAACTTCTTAATATATGGCAACCTATTTTCCTATCCCTTCCGTTGTGCAGAAAAGGAAAAAGAGTCACATTTTTCCTACCTTTTTACATTCCGGATGAGCGGAAAAAAAGTCACATCGTTCTTACTTTCAAATAATTTTAGCAAAGTGCGTAAACCACATTTCCGCTATTATTGCTTTCAACAAATATGCCAAATTTCAAAACGCGCCAATATATAAATTCACGTATATCTTCGGAAAGTTTGAATAAAAAGCTCTAATTTTTTGTAGGTATGCTTAGAAATATATCTACTTTAAGATGATTGTGAAACTTTCGTTGGTTATAATTCCAAATTTTTTTCGAAAAATTTATAAAAATTACTTAAAAATACAAATTTTTAAAATAAATCATAAAAAATGGGTGAATTTTATTTGGAATGAACCTAAATTTCGAACCGTGTAAGAAGGAATCAAGTAAGTTTCATAAAAAAGAGTTATTAATAAATGCATAACAAATTGAATTAACATCCAGGAGCTAAAATTTTGAGAGCTAATTTTTTAAAAACTACTCTTGCGATTTTTACAAAACGTGGTAGTTTGGCATCATTTGAGTCGTAGAATCGAAATATGGAAACAAATTTCCATGTCATTACAGAAAAAGTCCGATTTTATGTCAAAATACATGTATTTGAACAATGCTGTATATAAATCTAATACATATCCTAAGTCGCGCTTTCGAGACAGGAAAAACGCACTTTGAATTTCGTCAATCGGCCCAGTAGAACGGGAGATATAGAACTGTCCCTTTTCTTTTTTTTTTCCGGCAGTGTACTCTGCACAAAAAGGGGACAGTTCTATATCCCCCTTTCGACAGGGCCGGTTGACGAAATTTAACTTGCATTTTTGGTGTCTCGAAAGCGCGACTTAGGATATATATTAGATTTATATGTAGCAATTCTTCTAACATAGGTATTCTGACTCGAAATCGGGCTTTTTCTGAATGACATATCAGTTTTTTTTTTCCATCTTTTCCACGACTCAGATTTTGCCAAAGTAGCAAGTTTCGTAAAAATCGCGCGAGTAGTTTTTAAAAAATTAGTTCTCAAAATTTGAGCTCCTTGGTGTTAATTGAATTTCGTATACATTTATTAATATCCCTTTTTACTTCCCTGTACAAACTAAAGGAAGTATTGTAACCACGAAAAATTCCGGGTACCATATTTCAAGAAAAAATCCATTTTGACCTCTGTCGAATGCAATTTAACTATGTTTTTGAGTGACATCTGTATGTAAGGACAGAATAAAAAACTCTATTTCCACAAACGAATTATAAAACTGATTTAAGGTAGTTTCATAGGAGATTTTTTCGTGGCGTCAGTGCGTACGTACGTACGTACGTATGTATGTATGTATCTCGCATAACTCAAAAACGAGTAACCTCGTTTTTGAAAAGAACGTTTTCGAGTAAGAACGTGGAAATCGTCCATATAGGACTGCTATAACATGTAGGTGCACCTCCCTTTTTGGTTGCAATCTGCCGCACCAAAAGTATATAACTATACCTACTCACTCTATTACTTGACTCAATAAGCTGTTTGTTATTCTTATAGGATGCTAAATAGCGCATTTTTTGCTTTAAAAATTATTGAATTATGTTGTTCTTATATTCCGATTAAGTTTTTTTATCCCTTCAGTAAATCTGCATGCAATATTTGTAGAATTATCAACAATTTAAAAGTAGTTTAAGTGCGGCTAAGCCTAATTATTTTACCATAGCAGCCATATTTGTTTACATTTGAAACTTAGCAGAATAGTGGATTTGTTGCCAATCTAGAGAAACTGAGCTTCCCAACAACAAAGATAACGCCTCTTTTATTATTGCGAATTAAATCATGATCCCATTCTGGAATTTGTTCCAGGAAATAAGTGTTTAAGATTTACTTCGTATTTTTTAATATAGATATTTTACATTTTTATGTATTTTTGCCTTATCGCGAAATGAGAACTGAATTAATTGAATGAGAAATACTGAATCGTCTGTGAAAAACTGTTTCTTTTTTCGTTTATTCGTTTAGTTTCTTTTATAAATCGTTTTAGATTTAAATAGAACACGCAGCAACAATTAGGTAATTCTTCAGATAATATAATTTTTGTCCATTCTGAGTTATAAAATGAATGAGATGTAACGCTGTTAAGTGAACCTAGCGCCAGAGTGTCGCTATGGTAAACAAATATGTTGAGTTTTAAAGAGTGCATTTATTCCATTGTGGTTTATGTGCTATCGACGAAGTAGATTTAATTCAATCCAATAAGTTTTAAGTGAAATACAAGAAAAAATGCGTATAATTTAATATTGAGTACAAGGAAGTCATGTACACGTACACATCAGAATTTTTTATTAAACTTACATGATTTCTTTTTTCACAATTCGAAGTTTAATTCCATCCAAATGAAATTCACGGATAATTTTTCATTTATTTTTTAATTTTGTAATTTTTATAAATTTTTCGAAAACATTCCTGGATTATAACCAATAAAAGTTTTTGCCATCTTCTTAAAGTAGATGTATTTCTAAGCATACCCGCAAAAAATTAGAGTTTTATATTAAAATTTTCCAAGATATACGAGAATTTACAAAAATGGCTTGTTTTGAAATTTGGCATTTTGTGCGACTCCAATCACCCTATGATTTTTGAACATTTAAATAATTATAACCCACTTTCTCGGTATGAGGAAATTGTTAAAAATTACTGGAGAGCCCGCGAACTATTGGAATTTGTAAAATAAATAAAATTTGGCTTCTTTGTTTCTAGCAATAATAACGCCAAATTCGTTTACGGATCTAAGAACATCTACGATTAAAAACTGTATTTTAAAATTATTAGAAAGTATGAATGCTCGTGCACAATGAAAGGGAAAGGAAAGCAGGCTACCATACATTAAGAATTTCATCGAGTGATTATTGGCACAAGCTGAAAAATGTGCCCCAAGATACACTCTTTTGAATTTCTGGGTAAGTTTGTCACCAAATTTTACAAAATTTAATATTCAGGCATAATTTGAGGAATAGCATCTAGGTATGGAAAAATATTGGTATGTCATTTCAGAAAAAGTCCGATTTTATCTCAAAATACCTATGCTAGAACAGTGGCTGTATATAAATCTAATATAGTATATAAGTCTCGCTTTCGAAACATGAAAACCGTTAAGTTGAAGTTCGTCAATCCTTCTAGTAAAATGGGAGATATAATTTTTTTTTTTTGCAGAATGTATGTCATGCGTGAAGTGGAATTATAATATGGAATAGTGTCTGTTCAATTATTTGCTAAAAATTCTTTTTCATGTTTTTATTCTTTAAATAAAAAATGTATAAAAATTAAGGAGAAAAAAAATAAAATACAAAGCTTGTAAATAATTTTTGTAAGCAAAAATTTATGTTTCTTAGAAGGGTTATTAAATAGTGTAATTTTTCCTTTTGTTTCCACTTTTCTTCATACTTGTTTTTTTACATGTAGCAGATCAGCGGATTATCAGTCACTCAAGAATTCGTCTCTTGCAAGAGAAATCATTCGGTTGCGTTTAGTTGGATTAAGTTCGTTGAATACGGCAAAACCACGAGCTTTTATGCTTCTGAGAGAAGGAATGCTTTCGTGAAGAACTTTCTGAGGGAAAAGGGCTTGGGTTACATATCTGGCGCCGCTCAACTGGTATAGTGGTTAGTGTCACTGACTGCCGTGCATAAGAACCCAGGTTCGAATCCCGGAGAAGGAGTGGATGTTTGTAAATGTATGGTGTTCTTGGGGAAAAGGAGCACTCTAAATATGCGGCAAGCCGGAGGTCCTCTCGAGAGGTTGGCGGTAGGGGAAGAGAAGTGGGAGACCCTCGGACCGTCCCCCTCTTGGGGTGCTCTCCATCAAAATTAGGGTCGGAACTGAGCCAAATAGCACTGTCACCTGTAAGGTGCTCAAGACGTAACTTGGTAAGATGTTGAGAACACGCTAACTGGAAGGTGCTAAGAACAGGCGTAAACGTGCGCCCCTTGCCACGTGGAATTTCGTGGGCTTGGGTTGATTATAGGTCAAAGAGGTAGCATTAGCAAAACAACACCAACACGTATGGACATCACAAACAGGTTGCACATCAGGAAACCTAGAAAAGCCACAAACATGTAGGCAACTCGCTCGCCTGTGATCGAACCCAAACGAGATCAAACTACTATTATTTAGCAGTCTTAACCACTGATGGTAAAAGTCATTGGGAAAAGAGCCTCGGAGATTGGTATAGTTCGACCGTCTCAAACGCAATCGTGGCTGGCATTCTGGCAAAGCATATGGACTCCTGCAAAAGGGACGTTATTGCTTGTTGCGACGTGAAAGGTCACGTGAAAGTCTTCTCTTCTCCGTACAGACAGAATGGAGGGAAAGAAAGTCTCCATCCTTCCACCCTATTTTGAGAATAATTCGGTCCGAATGGCGCATGCGTATTTACACTCATGGTCGCAGATGAGGCGGTCGAACTATAGTTTGATGTAGGCCCATTTCCTGGCCATCGAGTCAGCTCCATGGCGCTTTCGTGGCTTTTCCCCTTTCTGTAGTGTAAATGGCGTGAATCATTGCTAGTTTCTCATCGAAAATTTCTGAAGAAGATATTTCTTCCTTAGATAGCCTTCGCGTGCTTTATTGCGATAAAAAATGCTGCTTACTTAACACAGTTTCATGCGGCTGGTACACAAAATTAAACACAAGAACAATTGGACTGTATATTTTTCACTTTTATTTAATTACACTTATTCTAATAATGCGAAACTTACTACAACACAGCGAGCCATTCCACACGGCTGTCACAAGAACGAAGTTCTATTCAACACAAGTTTAGTTGCCACATGCAACAAGTATAAAGAGAAACATTTCAAAACGATAAATTACAGATTAATTACCTTACACTTCCGGTTGGAGCGGAGTGATGAGCCATCAAATGAAAACCAAACGATCTTATTTTATAAGCTTGCAATACTCACAGGAACATCCTGGCCCCCGTTGAAATCCTAGAAGATTTCAACAATTGGTGACATTTGCAAGTTCTTATTCTGTAACGAAAATGCTATTAATGAAACATAAAATAAACTAATACAAAGTACAACATTAGATGTCACGCAGTTCACAGTTTTTAGTCTATTGGAAGAAGACACAGTTTCACGATTGGTCGTTTTATGACACCATGACCAGTTTTAATGCTAACAACTCTGACTCTATGGTCTGACCCTGGATGAATAGCAGTTATTCTCCCTAACCTCCATTTAAGAGTTGGAAGATTGTCTCCTTTGATTAGAACCAAATCGTTAACTTCTAAATCCTTTTGACTCTTTTGGCAATAACAACCATCATTGGGGGTACTTTTCACGCTTCTTTCAAGATTTAGGTAGAGAACAAAATTTGGCTGCTTTATGTCTTCAACAGTGTGAACCGTTTGTAAAAGTTTCATTTTGCTTTTCGATACTAATTCGCTCATTTCATTTTAATTTAGCCACTCCATCAGGAAATGAGTCATTATCATACTCGACTTTTATTGTTGATCGATGTTAATGAATTGCTATCTCTAAATGCCTCCCGATTGGTAACAATATTTATCCCATTCTTCTTGAACAGCTTTCCCGAGTCCAAGGAAGTTTGTTTGAACAATTCACTTTTCAAAATTCCAAAAGCGCAAGAATCCATGGGAGCTACATCACACTGAGACATCAGAAGATTTAGTAGGGATATGTTATTTAGAACGTTATTTCCTTGATATCCGTTTCATGTTCCATTTTTTTCCAGGAAATTAAAAGTTGCTTTTCACGTGCCGCGGCTGGCTTTGTCTCGATGCACTTCTACCGATGGATGTCACTGTGCGTAAAGAGAAGGTATTTCGTATTTGAAAATCGTTACAAAATATGTTCCTGATAATATGTGGAGTTGATTATAACGTTTTTCTGCACTCTCTTTATTTTTAAATTACCGTTATATAAAAAACTAGCAACAATCATAAATCCTTTTGAAGAACTTATTAAAGTATTTCTCCCGCCTTCTTGGCATACCTTCGTGGTGTAGTGGTCAGCACGCTCGGCGCGTAGTCGAGAGGTCCGTGGTTCGAGTCCCGTCGAGGGTATTGCTCATTTTTCACGTGTTTTGTCTCCAAGAATACCTAATTACTCTAAAAGAGTGGTGCCCGAATTAAAAGGTGCTGGATGATGATTCTCCAGCACCAGGACTTGGCGATTTGGGTCCCTAAAACCCCAGTCGCCCTTTAAGGTATTTCTCCCGCCTTCCTGGTGTAGTGGTCAGCACACTCGACGCGTATTCGAGAGGTACGTGGTTCGAGTCCTGGCGAGGGCATTGTTCATTTTTCATGTCTTCTGCCTCCAAAAATGTCTAATGACTCTATGAAGTTTTTTTACATTCTTTGGACCATGTTTTGAGGTATTTTTCTCCCCTTTGATGATAATAAATTAGTCTCTTTTTACTGCAGTCATTTAAATGCACGGAAGGTTCATCTATTGTGATAACAATTTTCCATTTTTGTCCATATAAATGTTTTTAATAGAGAATTCTGCGGCGCTTTCTGCCGTTGACGACGCATATTATGTTTTTCACCTTTTTAAGTTTCAAACCAACATTAATCACTTTGTTTGCAGTTGACACTGAGCATTTTTATGATTTTGCGACTGCCCTTTGATATGGCGGATTTTCTTTTATCTTTAAACTTTATTTTATCTTACTTTACAACATTCGAAACGTTCCGTTTTTAACTTATGGAACAGTTATTTGCAACAGTTTTTTCCGCTTGAAGCCAAACATTGAATTTTTTTCCTTTCTTGTTGACAATATTACCTACCTATCGTAGCTTTAGGTAATACCTAAATGGGAATAAACACAAGCATAGCCTTCCATCCAATTCTTCTTTACAAACCACCATTTTGTATGAAAACAAAACTGTCAAGCAGCAGACTATAATTTATACTTCCAAAAATATACTCGAAGTTAAAAAAGTAATTTCCAAGGAGACAATTTATTTTTGCAGCAAAGCAAAAACGCCTAAAAATTATGCCAACAAAAAGCCTTTGTATTTCTAATCTGTCGAAAATAAAACTTTCTTTGATTTTTTAGTTGAAAAATATCTGAATTCTTTTTATGAATTGGAAAGGCAACTCTGATAACTTCCCGGAAAGAGTTTTAAAAATACATAATTGCGAAATGTTATTATGTTATTTGAGATGTAACTTTTCGTAACGGTGACTATTTTTGGAAATTTTGTGTAGTAATTTTATTTTAACGTCCCTGATATCAAGTCACTTTAAATTTTCAACGCAACATTTAATAGGAAAGAGGAAAGTTGTGTAGTTTTATGGCTTATGATAGTATTTTAAATGGAAGACTGTTTTAGATTCTTTAAGATAAAACGTCTGCAATTTCATTTTGCAATATGTCTGGACAATACTCGTAAAATTTCCTCATCAGCTGAGATTCACTTGCGCTTATAAGTAAGCTGCGTCCTTTCTCCTTTAGAGCAGAAAATCACTTTGGAAGGTTTGTGTTTTCTATTAATAACGTATTGTACTATCAGTAATTGGTTGCCTTCATGATCTGTAGTTCAAATTTTATTTGTAATGATGGTAAGAATATGTTTGTTTATAATTATATTTGCTTTCCTGGTATGAAAATATTATGTATATATATAGTGCGAAGATATTCTAGTATGAAATATGTAAAGCGTTGCTTTGTATAATTATAGGATACTCATGGAAAAATATAATTTTCATATTCATACACTATTCATTTTTTAAAAAATTCAAATTGTCCGTATAAGGTATTGCTCCCGCCTTCTTTGCATGCCTTCGTGGTGTAGTGGTCAGCACGCTCGACGCGTAACCGAGAGGTTCGTGGTTCGATTCCCGGCGAGGGCATTGCATATTTTTCATCTCTCCTGCTTTCAGAAATACCTAATGACTTTACACTGGCGCCCGAACTAAAACCGGTGGTGGATCATCATTCTCCACCAGCAGGATTTGGCAATTGGGTCCCCAAAACCCCAGCCGCCCTTTAAAAGGGGAAGTATATAAGGTATATCTCCGGTCTTCTTCGCATGCCTTCGTGGTGTAGCACGCTAGACGCATATTTCAGAGGTCTGTGGTTCGAGTCCCGGCGAAGGCGTTGCTCAATTTTCACTTCTCCAGCATCAAAAAATACCTAATGTCTTAACATCCTGTTAAAAATTAATTAGGAAATCCATAAATTCAATCATCATTGTAATAATGTAATAGATATCATCATCATTGTAAAAAAAAAATCTGAAAGGTTTCAGATTTTAATTACGTCCAAAGCGGCGTTTATTTAACATTTTGTGTGTTACCTTTATTTATTAAATACCATGTTCTTCGCACTTAAACCATAAAATTGATTTCAAGAGCAATATCGCAAACTAATTTTAAATTGAGCATATCTTTAGAAATTTCGGTACGCACTCTCACGCGCTGGAAATAAAAATGTTTTTCTGTACAACGTTGGTATTGCTGGCTTTGAAATCTTTTGAGTTTGTTAATGAAAAATTCGTTAAAGTTTTAGAGAATATTGTTACGAATTTCATATTTATTTGGCTATTTATTTAGAATTGTAATTAAAATTCCTTTTTATTTTCCCGTGCAACGCAGACGATTTTTGAAGAGAAAGCTACGTCAAAAAAAAAAATAATAACCAACAAAGAAACATAAGGACTAAATTGAAAAGTGATACGCCGTTTCTAGTGAAACAACGCAAAACGCCCAAACGAAAGTAATAGTCCTTCGGGACTAAATCCCTTTGGACTAATAATGTAGAGACAATGCTGATGCCCAAAATTGTTATTTAATTTTAATTGTAGTTTAAGTTTTACTTCTTTGTACAAAGTAAAGGAAGCATTGTAATCGCGGAAAATTTGGGGTATCATATTTCAACGAAAGTATCTATTTTGAACGCTCTTGTATCCATTTGAACGACATTTTTGTTTGACATATGGACAGAATAAAGGACTCTTTTTACCAAAACGGATTGTAAAATGATATAAAATAGATTCTGAAGAGACTTTTCTCATGACGTCTGTACGTACGTATACGCGTATCTCGCATAACTCAGAAATGGTTAGCCGTAGAGCGTTAAATTTTTGTATATGGGACTGCTATGACATCTAGCTGTAAACCTCCCTTTTTGATTAGAATCGGCCGCACCAAACGTATGTAAATACATGTACACACACACACACACACACACATATACATACATACGCTCTATTACTCGGCTCGGTGAGCTCTGTTTTTTTTTATTCTTATATATGGGTAAATTGCGCGTTTTTTTTTCCTCTAGAAGTGATTAAATTATGTTGTTCTTATGTCGCGGTTAAGGTGTTTCTGCTTTTACTGAACCTGCATGCGATAGTTGTAGAATTATCAACAGTTGAAAAATTTGAGTGGCGCTAGGCGTAACGTGCGGGCTTTTTGTTTGTTTACATTTGAAATTCTTAGTAGAACAGTTAATTAAATCAGTTGGTGCACCAACTTGAGTGTCTTTTTGCCGACTGGGATGTAAAGTTAACTGTGCACCGGAAAAATTTGTTTTCTTGCGCGTTGGTCGAATAGCTTGTGTTGGTAGAGAAATTCTAATTTTTATTGTTCAAATTGTCTTTTAAATTGTGTCTGGTGTTTTATGTTTTCTGTATTTTACAAATTTTAATGAATATATTTTGAGTTTATAAGTATTTTTGCCTTGCCGCGAAGTGAGAACTGAATTGATTGATTAATAACAGTATTTCTATGAAATTCTAGAAATACCTTAATAGACCGCACAAGGAAATCTTGATTTTTAAATTTACTTTATAGAGGTATTTTCAGTGTCTTGTATGAATAAAATTAGAATTTTATCTTACTTGGAAGTCCCGATATTAAAAATATAAAACTCATACACTCAATAGTAATTCAAGTGTATGAATATGTACACTTGAATAAAGAAAAATGAGGTGACAGATAGAAGAATTCATTTATTAATTTCATAAATAAAATTTATATTTATTTTCTTTTCTTAATCCAATAACTGGATGCTTATTCAGGGGCAGTTTTGGGAGAATGGCCAGCCATTCTCCCATCAAAAATGTTGCCCAAGGAATGTCACGGAAAGACAAAACAGAATTCAGAATGAATTCCATTTCTTAGTGTCCTTTCAGGATATAATATCCTAGCTATATAATACCCTATCCTTCCTTGAAAGCTAGAATGCTGAACAGCTATGTTCTTGTTGCGTAAGTAACAATTCCAAAGAAGGGTTCTTGTTGACTGGTGCTCACTTGTTTGACCTATAGTCAGCTAAAGCACACGAAATCTCTCGTCGCAAGGAGTGTAAGATTACGCCTGTCGTTGGCAACAGCCTTGAGAACCTTACAGGTGACAGTGCGACTTAGCTCAGTTCCGGCCCCAATTTTGATGGAGAGCACACCGGGGAAGGCCAGGTCGGAAGGTCTCCCATTCCTCTTTGTCTACCACCAACCTCTCGATAGGACTTTCGGCTCATCACATATTTAGAGTGCGCCCATGCCTCATGGACACTCTACATTTACAAACATCCATGCCTTCTCCGGGGTTCGAACCCGGGCTTTTCGTCACAGCAGTCAGCGACGCTAACCACTACACCGGTTGGGCGGCCCAAAGAAGGATTAAAATACCCTTTTATTCTAACTCAAAATACACGTACAGATGGCCCCTTTTAAGAGTACCAGAAGCCTCCATTTGGGCTTAAGCTGAAAATATATATAACTGAATTATATATAACATAAACTGAAAATATATATATAGTAGAATTATCGTCTCTACATATAATAAAACAAAGAGTCTGTGTGTGTGTGTGTGTGTGTCTGTCTGTCTGTCTTTCGTTCGTGTTGCGAGTAAGCTAATAGACCCAGGGCCACGAAATTTGGTACATAGGTGTATCTACACAAGAGCCAGTGCACCTCGAAGCAATTTTTTCGAAATTCGAATTCGAATTTTTTTTATTTTATGTTTTGTGACCAAATCGCGTCATTTTGAGACATAATGGGCTACAGGAAAGCGAGATTTCACTCTATACATTTCATTTTTACATCGTCGTGAAGCGTAGACACTTAGCTATTTTACGAACTTAAAATAAATTTCGTATTTCAATAAATCGATTAAATACGAATTTATTTAGGAAGGTGAGCTTAACACCTTTTCGGCGGAATTTTTTTTAAAAAAACTTATTTTAAAAAATGTGCTGTTTATTTTCCTTTGATTTTTGGACACGTTGAACTTTAATCC
>KK116565.1:184482-247756 GCA_000611955.2 Stegodyphus mimosarum
CATTCCTGCAGATT
Source organism: Stegodyphus mimosarum (assembly GCA_000611955.2). Classification (NCBI taxonomy): domain Eukaryota; kingdom Metazoa; phylum Arthropoda; class Arachnida; order Araneae; family Eresidae; genus Stegodyphus; species Stegodyphus mimosarum. The sequence continues at coordinate 184,497 of KK116565.1, forward strand.
TTTCATTATTTAATTTCTTTAAATATAATATAGGGCAATAATATTTGGTGGCAATAATTTGAAAAGTGATACAACGCTATGGAACTGATAGACCGCATCATTGAAAGCATCACACATCGCTGGATGTGCTGTATTGCTTCTAGAGGCGATCATATGATTAGATATACACTGGCTGAACAGCAGTCTTTAGAATCTTCTAATCAGAACAACATGTCTCTAGAATTTCCTATACAGACTTTCGCGCGCTTGGGGGGAGGGAATTCTCCGTGCAGTGTTGCCATTGGTTGATTTCAAATCATGGGTTTTTTAATTAAAAAATTTTTAAAGTTTTACAAAATATGAAATAGACAATAAAACAAATTCGAAATTCAAAACTCGGGCTTGTAGGTGCACATATTCGGGTGGAAGATTATGCTATTCAAAATTGGATGGCTCTAGATACCGTTGTTTTTTCACAATGCGAGAAATATACATGCATTCATGCAGATTTTTTCATTATTTAATTTCTTTAAATATAATATAAGTCGATAATATTTGGTGGCAATAATTTCAAAGGTGATACAACGCTTTTAGTGATTTCAATGATCACTTCTGGACTAATAAGGACTAATAGGTTTCGAGACTGATAGGCCTTCTGGGCTAATAATTAGAGTCTATTATTTTCCATTTTCCACACAACGGAAACAACGATATATTTCAAAAAATCAAAATATCACTGGAAAGAATCCCCTCAGAAGAAAAAAAAAAAGATTGATTTCTTTGAGTGCTTTATACTCGATTTAGGGAATAACGATTTTGAAATTTTGAATTATTTGAATGGATTTGATGTGTTTCAGAAGAAGGATCATTTTTGTTACGCTGTTATACACATATATGCATACTGATATTTCAATTGCAAATCATTCTATGTACGAGGCACGTCCAGAAAGTAAGTTCCGTTTCAATTTATCTCCGCTGCAGCTCTGCGATCGCAGTTCCGCACATGCGCAGTAGACGCTCTGTATCAAGGAGAAGAAACGCGCGCCATTTGGAGATCGCTGTCAGTCACGTACGCTTTGTTGTGCTTGTTTACAATGTCGGTGTTGATTGAAAATCCCGCCGCTTGTGAAATCAGATCTGTGATTCGTTTTCTGAATGCGAGGAAAGTGAAACCTAGTGAAATTTATCGGCAAATTTGCGATGTTTACGGACCAAAAGCGATGAGTGATTCAATGGTGAGAAGATGGGTCCGAAAGTTCAATGACGGACGTAGTGATGCGCACGATGAAGAACGAAGTGGGCGTCCATCTTTGGTTACAGAAGAACTGGTTCACGCGATTGATGACAAGATCCATGAAAACCGAAGGTTTACAATTAGTGCTCTCGCTATGGAATTTCCCCAAATTTCACGATCACTAATGCATGAAATTGTTACCGAAAAACTGAAATTTCGTAAACTTTGCTCACGTTGGGTACCAAAGATTCTTACTGAGCAACACAAAACAAAACGGATGGGTAGTGCACTTCAGTTTTTGACCCGTTATGCTGAAAGCGGTGAAGAATTTCTGACACAGATAGTCACAGGAGATGAAACTTGGGTTTCTTACGACACCCCTGAAAGTAAGCGGCAATCAATGGAATGGAGGCACACTTCATCCCCAGCAAAGGTTAAGCCGAAGCAAATCTTGACACCTCGAAAAATGATGTGCACAGTGTTCTGGGACTGGAAAGGCATCTTACTCATTAATTTCTTACCGCGTGGTCAAACAATCAGAGCAGATGCTTATTGCGAGACACTTCGGAAATTGCGCCGTGCAATTCAGAATAAGCGCCGAGGATTGCTGTCAAAAGGTGTTGTTTTTCTTCACGACAACGCACGACCACACACTGCAAATGTGACGAAAAACCTCCTACAGGGATTTGGCTGGGACGTGTTTGACCATCCTCCGTACAGCCCTGACCTCGCTCCTAGCGACTTTCATCTGTTCTTACATCTTAAGTCTTTCCTTGGCGGTCAACACTTTAACAATGACGACGAGCTGAAAGAAACTGTTTCCAACTGGTTGAAGACACAGGCGGCAAATTTCTATGAAGAAGGTATACAAAAACTTGTGCCACGCTATGACAAATGCCTGCAATATTTCGACAGTTATGTGGAAAAGTAGTTTAAGAGTTGTTGAATTTTGTGCAATAAATAACTTTTCTGTAGCTGTACACAATTTACTTTTATTACCAAACGGAACTTACTTTCTGGACGTACATTGTATATATTAATATTTACCAACTGCAGTCCAAAAAAGTGTACTTAAATTCTTCGCTCCCAGCGTATTATCATATATGATACGCTTCAGTTTACTTTGTGTTCAGCATATCAAATATGATACGAGAGTAAAATGTCACTGGTGGACGACCGCATCCTATTTGGTACACTGAAACAGAACGTTTTATTTTGAATTTAAAAATCTTATAAATCATGTCACATTGCTGTGAAGCGTTATTGGATTAAATCTCTTGAGTGTTAGCCTTGTTGTTATGAATATTAGTATTTGTTATTTTATAACACCTCGAATGCAAAATGCGCGAATTTAGAAAAACGTTACACGCAGGTTAAAATCTTAAAAATTTGTATGTAAATATTGTAGTAGGATACAATAAGCTCTCATATTTCAATTCGTAAGTATTTTACTTCATTATTGTAAGCACATAATTCAAATATGTAAACATAATCATTATGACTAGCATTTTGCAAAATAACTAAGTTTATATTTTTATTTTAACCCTCTGACCGGCCAGGGTTTTTTCGCTAAGAAAGCACAAATTTCCCAAAACTACTACCAGAAAAATTTATTTTCTTGATTTAATGTAAAAAATTTCCTGGCATTTTATACCTGGATTTGTGTACTTTTAATATATTTCCTTAATTTCTTTGACATATTTTAATATGCACGTATATATACGTTCGTACAGATATCACAAAAACTATTGTTGGCCGTATATTTACGGCCTTGCCGGTTAGAGGATTGTAACTGTTAGGAATTTCTGTTTATATTGTTGCGTGCGTACGGCTCTGTAATGGATTCAATGCATAAGTCGTTGATAAGTTAATAAAATTTATTCTTTGCACAAGAAATAAAACAAAAGGCTGATATATTTCCTCAGAGATATTCGTACAATATCACAATATCTCAAACGCTAAAGAAAATTCAATTCAAAACATAGAAACTAATTCTATACAATCAATAACAGCATAATAAGTAAGCAAACAGTTCGCTGAAAAAAACAACAATTGCGAGATATATATTTATTAAATATTAAATGCACGCGCTCTTGTATTTTTACTTTTCCGACGTAGCTTTCTCGTCAAATTCGTCTGCCTTGCACTGGAAAATAAAACAATTTTAATGACAATTCTAAGTAAATGGCTAAATAAATACAAAATCTGTAACAATATTTTAATAAATACCAATTAGATAACATATGCAAGAATCCAAATATTTCGATGAAATCTAGATGCTATAGGAAGTAGTTTCGCATGTTAGGATTAGCTGAAAAACGCTGTCGGGAGTAAAGTAATGTAAAGCTCCCTAAGTTCACAGGAACACGGAGGGAATTTCGTTCTCTCGGCGTCAGAAGCGAACGCATTACACATAAAAGCAGCGGAACGAAAAATATCATAGATCAGATTTGTCCAGCCTTTTAGCTTCCATAGGCCACACTGGAAGAATACGAGATATTTTGGGGTGTATAAATTACACTGAGGTGCCTACATATTATGATCATCCTCAGATTTTTTAATGATCTCACCTGGATGACGTGGAGGGCACGTGATTAAACGGGAATGGTATTTAACTGCTGCTGGAGAAGGTAAAGTATATCATGGAAATATTCGAAGGTATTTAATTTTACCTCTATTTTGTGAAATATGACTTTAGAAATTTAAATTTCTACACCTGTGAAATATGACTCGACCGCGACAGTCACATGTTCTCCACCTACCTGATTGGCTGCCTCGCTTCTTCCTGATTCGCCAGTTCCAGATCTTCGGCTCTGCTTCAATATCCTGCCTTGCGTTATTTTAACCACATTTTCAACCGACAGATGGCAGCACGTTTGCTACCTGTTTCTACCTGTGAATTTCACTGTTTTACTCAGCGTTTTCCGAAGCAAAGAACTTCATTTTTTTTTCTTTGAACTGTACCTCGCTGGGGAAGTCACATTTACAGACTTTTTCATATGTCAGGCCCCGTGGGGACTGTTTCAAGTATCTGGAAATAGCAGGGATAGGAACTCCCCGCTACATGCCAGAATAATTACAATAGTATCAAAGTAAATTATCATTCTTGCACTTATTTTTGCGAGTGATGGCAAAGACTGCCGATTTAAACGAATTTGATAGAGGTCAGATTGTAATGGCTCCAAGACTCGGAGCGAGTATCTCCGAAACTGCACGACTGGTAGTTTGTTCCCGATCTGCCATTTTTAGTATTTATGCAAAGTGGATGAATGACGCTGAAAACCAGCAGGGCAGAGAACCATAACATAAACAACCGTACCACCATTTCGGCATATCAGTTGATTGTCCATGATGTGGGGCTACTTACCATCGGCTATCCAAAGAGGGACCGACCCCAAAGTGAAATTTATTTCAAAAATTCAACTTTTACAATTCAGAAATTTACATAAACATATTACATATACATACAAAAATTCCAGAAAATTGTTTATATCAACATGTTTTTATATTAGTATACGTATCATTAGTTCAGAAATATTGAAAAGTTTGCAAGAGTTCTATACTCTCAGTATGTCTTGTAGTTATCGACAGGGATGATTAAGTGCCTTTGAGATAATCACAATTTGTCGAGAGATATTTTATGAGATGATCTAGTTTATTTTACTTTTCAGTAATTTAGAGAACCAAAGTTGAGCATTGTTTTCTGTATAACTCTGAAAAAATATCTTTAGTAATTGGGAATTCAAACATATAGTGGTGCCAGGTGAGCCACAAATGCAAAGATTACTATGATGAAGTCCGAAGCGGAAGAGATAAGCAATGAATGGTCCATGAGCTGTTAAAAAGTACGTAATTGAAAGATTTGTAGTGATGAGATTTCTGGAGGGGGTTGGTAAAATTGCAATGTTCTTCTTCCTGTTTCTTCGGATATCCAGCTATTTTTCTAAATTAGCAGTACCAAAGTGTACCAAAACCAAACTAACAGACAGTGACTCAGCTGACAGCCCAATACAATTCAGGTCGAAATGCAAGTATTTCGAAACACACAGTTCAGCGGACACTGTTGGATATGGATACTGTTGCGCAACAGACGTCCCACTCGCGTGCCTCTGTGACCACGCGTTATTGTCAACTATGCCTACAGTGGACCCGGGAAGAGCCACACTGGGCCATGGATAATCGGAAGACAGTTGCCTGGTCGGATGAATCACTGTTTCTGATTCCCCACGTCGACGGTCGGGTCAGGGCACGCCTTCTTCCAGACGAACATTTGCTGTCCCCTGTACGGCAGGTCATACACAGGCTGGTGGTGGCGGTGTTGTGCTTGCGGGACGTTCTCATGGGAGGCTTTGCGAAACTTAGTTGTGGTAGAAAAGATCATGAAACGTGCGGACTATCTGAATATAACTGCGGATAAGTTGCATCCTTACATGACGTCTGTTTTTCCAACTGGAAATGTAATCTTCCAGCAGGACAAGCCCTATGTCACGAGGCTCGAATTGTGTTCGAGAGTTTCGAGGAGCATAAGGGTGAATTCGAATGAATGTCCCGGCCACTGTCCCTAACTCGCCGGATCGTAACCCGATATTGCACATTTGGGATCTCGTGAAGTGGCAACTCGGAGCTCAAACACCACCATTTCGTTCCTTAGACATTTGGTGTAACCTGTCTCCCAGCCGTCTACCAAGAATCTGTGGCATCCGTGCCACAAGTTCATTGTAGACAACAACATAGTAAGGTAATCCTTTTGTCTGTGATAACGCAATCAGCGTTTCCCCCTCAGTAAAAACACGTTATTGAGTAGGTGGTTATAACATTTTGGCTCTTCAGTGTATTTCAAACACCAGTGGTACCTCGTGGCCTTCAATCGCATAACAGTGAATCGCACAAGAGCGTAGGTTTCCTTGAAAATTTTCGGCTGTTCGTACATTTAATCCCTGAAGAAACTTCTGAATTTCAACCGTAGAAGAGGAAAGTGCAGGTTTGATCTTGTTAGCTCACACTTCCACAGTGTAAAAAGGACATACATATAAAAAAGCGCATATATAGAAAACTTTTAAATGAATTAGCGATTGACTAGATTCATATGGCGTGCCGCCACCACTGAAAACTCGAATCGAGTTTCCACTACCACGCAAAAAAGTGAAAACGTGTTTAAGTAAATTAAATTTTATTAATTTATCTTATATATATAATGACAACAACAGAGAACTATTTTGATCATTGTATATCCATTTAAAGTATGAAATCCGTTATTTTATAGAATACCTAGTTATTCCATGAAATAACTGATCGTGTCCGTTAAAGTGTAAAACTCTCTTGTATTTCATGGTTTAACTAGTTATTTCATAGAATAACGATCTGCAACTCGTTAAAGGGTAAAATAATCTATATCCTACATCTCGCCTTTTAGTATAAGGTACATTTACGTTTCGTTTAACAATATGGAATGTTCGTGTAAAACCCAGTGTGTCTACAAAAAATGTTTTCTTTTAGAAATAATGTTCTTTGTCATTCCAAGTGTCATTTTAGTAATCCTTGTTGTAACAAGTGATTTTATGGTACGTTTCCATAAATACCATTTATACGCTGCATAAATTAGATAAATTGCTTCTTTTTCATTTTAATTGTCTATCATTAGTTTATTTATAGAATACCTAGTTTTTTCATTTTAGATAAATTGTTCATTTTACACTATATTTTACACTTTAACTGTCTCTCATTAGTTAATTTATAGAATACCTAGTTATTTCATAGAATGACTAGTTAAAGTGTCAAATTATTAACATATGACACACTTTAACGGGCACGATCAGTTATTTCATGGAATAACTAGGTATTCTATGAAATAACTGCATTATATACTTTAACGGTAACATATATATAGAATATCCATTTTGTATATAGCAATTCATTATAAATAATGATAAAGATAGCAAGAAATTATGAAATTAATGTGATATTTGCCTTCGGATTTGACAAAACGAATGCATCAGTGTCTGTTTCGATCGAAGTGGTTGCAATTCTCAGAGAGTTGTGTTCACTCGATATTCTTTTAATTTTACTTTTAATGTGCTTCATCCTTGAACATTTTGTTCGCAAAGATACGTGCTGCCAAATTATGCTTGACAGGCGTAACTCATGACTGTGCCTGACTTTGTCTTTAGGTCAAAATGAAAGTAATAATTTTGCGCACAAGTCAAAAGAAGGTTTGCAAGCTCCACTTCACTAGAAATGCATTTTATTTCGCTCCCTCTCGGAGCTTCAAATAACCTATCTATCCATGCTGAAAGCCAACCTTGAAGACCGACCGAAACGGTAAAAGGAATCATCGGGGGTGGGATTTTCATCTTTCTTTTGTCTTCGCTCTCGCTTCTTGGGCCGCATCTGGCCCGTGGGTTGGACTCCCATAAGGGCGTCAGCCCAGAAAGGTTATTAATTTCGTTGTGGTATTTTGTGTTGTTTCACTATAAAAGTCTGAATAACTTTTCCAATTGCTGCCACCAAATATTACAGCCCAGCATTATCTCTACATATAATAAAACAAAGAGTCTCTCTGTGTGTGTGTGTGTGTGTCTTTCGTTCGTGTTGCGAGTAAGCTAATAGACCCAGGGTCACAAAATTTGGTACATAGGTGTATCTACACAGGAGCCAGTGCACCTCGAAGCGATTTTTTCGAAATTCGAATTAGAATTTTTTTTATTTTATGTTTTGTGACCAAATCGAGTCATTTTGAGACATAATGGGCTACAGGAAAGCGAGATTTCACTCTATACATTTCATTTTTACATCGTCGTGAAGCGTAGACACTTAGCTATTTTACGAACTTAAAATAAATTTCGTACTTCAATCAATCGATTAAATACGAATTTATTTAGAAAGGTGAGCTTAACACATTTTCCGCGGAATTTTTTTTAAAAAAACTTATTTTTAAAAATGTGCTGTTTATTTTCCTTTGATTTTTGGACACGTTGAACTTTAATCCTTTCGACTTCTTTTAAAAAAAGAATTTTGGAAAAATAATAATATTTTGTATTTTTTTTTTAATTTTTTAAATGAAGCTTCCGAATACACTTCTCACATCTCAGATATTTTAAAATGTAGTTTTGGCAACAATTTTCCTTTCTTATTGTTGTTGATAGATTTTTGATGAAATTGCATCATTTTGAATAGTTTTATTCTTTTTAAAATTTCGGTTTGGCAACAATTTTCATCGTATTTCTTATGTTACTGTTTTTAAGAGACTGAAAAGTTTAAGAAATTAAAAAGTTGTTTCTTTTTGCAACGGTAAATTGTTTAATTACTTTATTAGGATAATTAACATTTTTATCAAGGGATATTGCTTATTTCATTGTAATATTATGTTTTAATTATATATAATTTTAATTATAAGAAAGTTTTGCATGATATTTTTTAATCTGTTTAAGTTCTTAATTTGTTTATACCATTTGAGTTCTTAAGATTTTGCAAAGGGAAGTTGGTTAATTTATTTATTAGGATAATTAATATTTGTATTAAGGGATATTGCTTATTTCGTTGTATGCTTTTTATATGTAATGCATTTTTAACTGAATTTTTTTTCCTTTGTTGTTTGTTTCTTTTTCGATAAAATTGTTCTGCAGAGTAAAATTCTGTGCACTTTTCAAATTTAATGTTTGGTGTTCTCTTTAGGCATTTTTCCGGTACACTTAAAAGCCAGACGAAGGCTGGCCGCGCAGCGGCTAGTATTTAAATAAATTAAATAATGCAGAATCTGCATGAATGTATGTATGTTTCTGGCATTGTGAAAAAACAACGGTATCTAGAGACATCCAATTTTGAATAACGTAGTCCTTCACTCGAATATGGGCATCTGAAAGCCCATATTTGGAATTTGGAGTTTGTTTTATTATCTATTTCATATTTTGTAAAACTTTAGCGAACGATTTCAAAGCGAACAATGGCAACACTGTACGGAAAAAAAACGTTATCTCCGGTGCACGAGACTATGTATCTGAAATTTTCAAAATACGCTCTTTTTAAATTATTTTGTGATATTGGTGTTGAATTGAATTTTGTGTTTTAAGTGCGAGGAACATGATATTTAATAAATAAAGGTAACACACCAAACGTTAAAAAAAACACCCCTTTGGGCGTACTATTAAATCTGAAAGCTTTCCGATTTTTTTAAACTTTTTTTAGACCAACGGGGTAATTTATCCAGAAAGGCTGTTAATTTTGTTTTGGCATTTTGCGTTGGTTCACTATAAACGGCGAACCACTTTTTAAATTTTTGCCACCAAATATTAGAGCCCCACATTAAAAGAAGTTAAATAATGAAGAATCTACAAAAATGTATGTATGTATGTTTCTCGCATTGTGATAAAACAACGCTACCCAGGCCGTCCAATTTTGAATAACGTACGTCTCCACCCGAGGGCATCTGGAAGCCCAAATTTGGAATTTGGTGTTTTATTTTTATTTATTAGTATTATTTTTTTTCCCTAAAAGAACGTTGTGCTTTAATGCAGTGTTCCCCAACCCTTTTATCACCGCGGACCAGTCAACGTTGGATAATTTTACCGCGGACCGCTGAGGATGGGCATTGATTGTTTATATTTTAGATTATTTGATTTATTAATTTTAATTTAATTGTATTTAAACATGCCTTCAAAATAAAATACAGTTACATCAAAAAAATAAAATATAAAGTGATTTACTATTTTAACTTACTTCTTCATTAGTTCCAATATAAATTTCGCGCCGCTGTTTCGTGTTTTATTTATGATATTTACAGTTATGATGATTGTTCTTTTTTTTTTTATTAAAACTAACTGAAAGAGAAAATAGTTGCGGTGGTTTTCTTTTTTCTACTTTTTAAAATATTAAAAAAAATATGTCACTACCTTCGGAGACCCTTTTTTTTTAAATAAATAAAATTTTAATGAAACGCAGATGCTTTTAATTTGGGATATGGTATAAACCTAAGAATTTAAATTCAGTTTCAATGAAACGGGCGGCCCGGTACCATTTGATGCACAGGCCAGGGGGGTTGGGGACCACTGCTTGAGTGCGCAAGGGTGCGCCATAGAATATGAACTAGTATCTTCGAAAGATTGGACTGTGGAGGTCCAAAGGAGTAAGGAGCTAATAACATTCGAACCTCTTTCGGCGGGTGTAATTTAAATGAAACATAACAAACAACATGTACCTCATATTGGAAATTCCTATTCCAGTCGTTTGGTACATTGTTACATTTTTTTATTATCAAATGCGGAAGTAAATTATATTATCGATAAGCGCAGCCTTCGTAATCGATCGCACTGGGGGAATTCTGCGAAACACATTTAATATTCACAAACGGCGACTTTGCGATGCCTCTTGGCGAGCGCTTCTGTCGCCAAGCGGCTCCTTCTGCAACCCTGCCGTAGGAAATAGCCGACTCAACACGTGAGACGTTTTCGTGTGCAGCGGAGGTGAAAAAATCGCTGCGCTGCAGTCAGTGAGACGGAGGCAACACCGCACCCCGAATCATCAGGCGAGAAGTATGTCTGCGTTCGCAGCAGCCCTACTGTTTACTATCGAAAAGTGGTTTGATTCTTGAATCTTCGACGTCGCTTTCTCTATGCGAGTTTAAAACTGTCCCTTTCACTGTAGGAGCAAAATGTCTGCATTCAAGATGGGTCCGGAGTGGCGAGAACCGATCGGTAAGTGCGATAGATATCGAAACTTTTTCCTCGGGCTTGTTCGTCTGCGTGTTAAGCGATTCGTGTGATGTCTTATTACGCAGTTGGGTAAGGGAAAAAGCGTGTAAACTGTGGTCTTGGTATGCTAGCTCTTCAAGGCTGGCAAGCCGAAATGATCGTGGTGTTTTCTATTTAATGCAAGGCATACCACTACACTAAACCCGTACATGGAGCTTTTCTGAAATGCTCGGCGGCGCGCCACATTTTTCCTTTTCAGGTGAGGCCGGACGACGGAAATTTTTTAACTGATCGGGACTCCTGCGCGGTTGGGAGGGAATATTACATCTTGCGTCTCAATGGAATCCGACTTTCCGTGCACCTGCAGTCCCATTTGTTGTGATCGCACTTTCTCTGTAATGCCGAATCGCTTTTTCGACATTATCGATGAGATCCTGGAGGCTGGCCAATCGATTAAAATGGGATGTAACGGCGATCTTTTCTTAGGTAGGGTAATCCCTTTTGATGTGATGACGCAATCGGCGTTTTGCCGGCTGTATGTGCCCACCCCCTCGGTAAAAAATCGCTCCCGCCCTAGTGACATATGACTCATCAGTTCCACGAAAATCATCAAGGGGGAGGAAATAAATCATAACTTAACAGAGGAATAGAAATGAGCTTTTGACTGCAGTGTTTTGTTAGAAATGCCTGTATTCGTGAATTTTAACCCCACCTACAGTTGAAAGTCTTTTTTTTGGGGGGGGCGAGGGGGAGAAATGTATTGCGTCTTTTATTTTCGTAAATATTTAATAATTGCGGTGTACGAAGAAACAGTGATTTTTCCGAGTTTTGTATGTCATTGGATATTTTGTTCTCCTTACGCAAATAATGAAGCTAGTCGGTCGTTTTGAGATCGGTTCACGGTTTAATTGATATTATGGTTATAGCGGTTGCGTGAATGAATTAAATGTAAGTTTCTTTTTTTTTATTTATTTTTTAATACAGTAATTTTATTCCACTGTGAGGCAAATTCCTTTTCCGCTCTTAGTTAAAGGGATTTTTCAAATCTAGTTTTCGACGAAAATAAATAAAGAACTAAGAAGCGCTGGAGCCTTAAGAAAAGCCGTCGGGAAATGTAACCAAAATTATATAAATAAAATAATAAATATTAAGAAAACAAATAAAAAATTAACAAATTAAGTTAAATTAATGACAAGTCTTCGAATAATAAACGTAAACACCAGTGCTTATCTTGTTTAGGACTTTGGTTGGGATGAACGATTTTATTCAAATATTGAGAAGTACTCGACCCGGGTTCCGGTTGATCCTCCCCCCCCCAGAATATAAACACCGAATAAAGTATTCAGATTTCTGTATTGAAAGGGGGATGGAATATTTTATTCATTTTAAGTTAGTGATGTTTATTTATTTGTGTAATTTACTCTAATAATTACTGATGGTTTATTGTATTTATTTACGTAGTTTTCTGTGATGCCAACACAAATTAGGGATTGTTTACTGTGGATATCCATGTACGTTGCAACTGATTATTAATACAAGTAATAAGGTACTAATAATCAATCATACGAGATCTAAACTCTAAAGAGATCGGCGGAAATCTGATATTTTGACCAACATGTGAACAAGCATTATTTTAACTCAAAAGAAATAATATATTTGAAATCCGGTTTTGCAGTCTTTGTGAATAATTTGTTCGTGGTTTTTAATAGAATTTGTTTTATTTAAATAAAGATTTTTTTACATTAATATAATTATTTCTTTTCTTTTTAATATTTGTCTCAGGTGACTAAATTTGCTCTAGATATTTTCTTTTCTAAATTTGAAATTTACTTATGTTTGACAAATACTTTTTGTCTCTATGACACACGCATTCCCCACCACTTTTCTTAAAATGTTTTATCTATTCTTTCAGGTGGCCTGAGTTTGTGCATAAAAGTATTTTAAATTTAGGATTTTTTTTTCATACTGTTGAATTTCTGATGTAAAAAAAAAGCTTTTGTGATTAATTTTAATGGGTCGTAAAATGTAAACAAACAATATATATCAGTATGGTCAGATTCTTGTTATTTTATATTTAGAGTGATAGTTTCATTTTTTTTGTTCTTTTGTTTTTCATTGTTCAACTTAAATGCAAATATGACAAAAGAAAAATTCGTGATGAAGCGAGAATAGAGGTGTTTGCAGAAGCTTCCAACAATTCACATTTACATACTTAATTATAACTATGAAGCATTAATAAACGTAAATAAATTGTATTGCTAATTAACAGCTTTTTTACTAAATAATCAGAATAGAATGGTATTAAAATTATTTTATTATTGCTGAATGAATACCGAGGTTACTCTAAAATGTTTGAGATATCCGCAGACGATAAGTGGTAGAAAAAAAATTAACTGTTAGATTTGAAAATACGAGCTATTTTAGCCTAACAGACGATTTTTTATTTGCCATTTGCAAGTAGTCTGTTGTAGAATAAATTTTGGGCAGAAATAAAAATGCAGTTGACGCGAGAACATTATTGCGCTACGATTTTCTATTATTAATTAATTAATTAATTAGTCGAATTAAGAAGAATGCGTTCAACGTCTACAGTTAGTATCTGGAAATGAAGGTCCATCACGTGCTACTGTATTCAGATGGTTTACAGAATTTCATAGAAGTCGAAAGTCTCTTCAGGATGAAGAACACACAGGAAGGCCGTTGTCAGAAGTAATCTTGGAAAATGTGGCTGCCATACAGAAAATATTAATCGATGATAATCGCTGCACCTACCAAGTAATACACAAGGAACTTAACATCGGATCCACCGCCATACATAAAATCATTCCTGAAGAATTGCATCTGAAAAAACTAGTTTGCCGTTGGGTTGTCGATAATTTAACTGAGCACCAAAAAGAGGAGCGTGTCGGAGTTATAAAGAAACCTTTAAATTACTTTAAGATGGTGGCCACCGCGTTATTTCTAAAATCGTAACTGGGGATGAAACGTACAGAGCAGTTCTAGACGTTTCAACACGTCGAGAAAGTAAAATATGGGTCTCTGAAGATGATCCCATTCCTACAGTGGTGAAAAGACGTGTGCATGAAAAAAGTAATTGTGTGCCGCTTCTTCAGAAGTACATAACTGATCAAAGCCTTCAATCTGGAAAGACAGAAGACAGTCATAGCTGATTGGTACACCAGTGAGTGTATTCCAGAAATTCTGAATGTTAAAGAACTCATGCTCCGGCATGACAATGCATCTTCTCATTCAGCAAGACTGATATTCACCCGATCGGAGCTATGTGTGACTTTTGACTATTTTTTTATTCTAAAAAAGAACTTACGTGGACGTGGATGTCCTTTTCATCTCGAAGGTGAGATCGTTGAGGCTATAAATGCATTTTTTTCATCGATTCCAAGAAAGGAATGACTTGATTTAATCTTTGGAAAATTCGCCTGCAGAAGTGCATGGATGCTGTAGGAGATTGTCTTGAACAGTCCGAAAATTTCGTAAGTACAACTTTAAAAACCTATTTGTATCTGGAATATTTCAGAGTATGGCTCGTAATAACTATGTAGTAATTACTTTTGAAGGTTTAATATATTATTTTGAAACGAAAGAGTCATGTAGAAATTCAGTGAACCCTCTTGTGGTGATAACCTCTGAAAATAATGATTACTACTGAAAATGTAAACAAAACATTGGTATTGACCATTACTTCTTTAAATGACCCTAACATCTAAAATCCATGTGCAGTCGGGGGTTCGTTAACTATTAAAATCTAGTTAAAAGGATGAATAGTGTTTTTTGTAAAAACTCCTAGATGATAAAAGTTTGTAAGTGATGAATTCATCAAAAATAAGCAGCGTGTATAAAATTTCTTGTCTTAGAACATGCATGAAAAGAAAGATAATTTTTTACAAATTTTTATAAGGAACAGGCATAAAAAAAAAAAAGAAAAGAAATTAGCGTGTGAGAAAAACATTTTAATACCTCAAAACATGAGGAAACGTTTCGTTTCAAAAGCTGATACTGCATATAAAAACATCTTGGCAAATAATTATGCATTTCATAATAATAGTGATTGAAGTAAATAATAATAATAGTGATCGTTTTTGTGGAATAATAATTAGCCAGATTCGTAAACATAAGAAGCTTACAAATTGTGTTAAGTACAAGAAGCATTTTGTCTTTCGGATATATAAATCTTGCGGATTCTTGTTTTAAATTTTATGTTTTTCTCTTTTTGCTTGCGATCCGAATGCAACCTCTAGAGCTGAATGTTTCTATCGTCTTGTTTACAGTGAATTCTGGAAATGCAATTTTATTGCGTCTGTGTGTCTGTTTGTGACATCAATTCTTCCGAGACGGCGGGGAGTAGAGTTTAGAGAGAGGTTCGCTCGGATTCCAAAAATTCGTGGGAAGCCATTTCGACCATTCTCATCTTCGTACCGCTTTAATCAACCGAGATGTTAATTAAAAACTCTGAAAACTCTTAATTTTCGCACTTAATTTTTCCGAGTGGCAACAGTCTGGCAGACTGGAAATAAAAATCTTCTTTAGTTCGTAAATTGTTGCCACTGTTCGCTTTCAAATAGTAGAGTTTGTTAATAAAAAAATTACTTTTTACAAAATACGGAATAAAACCAGTACTGCCAAACATTAAACATATTATTATTATTATTATTATATAAGAGTATATTCTATAGTGGAAGAAACCACGCGATTGCATGTGACGTCATTATATGTCGAAAATCTTTCGTTAATGTCCGCTTTTTAAATAAATAGCTGCTGTTTGCAACTTTATTGTTTCAGGTTAGGATAACGGACACGGTACGTTATTGCCACGTTAATTCCTTTATTGATGATTTTTAGTGATTCTTTTATTGGAAAAGTTGTTATATTACAATCAGTTCAAATCATGACGTCATACGTATACGTATTAACCTTATGTGTCAAAAATTTTGTTTCCTGGTTTGGCAACAAATTTTTTGTTTTTTTACTAACAGGTTGTTCTTTTAAAGTATGAACCGATTTCATTCATAATGTCAAGTGTATATAGAACTTGTAAATTTTTCGTTGTCGGCAGCCCGATCATCTAGCGCGAGTAGAGTAAACATCTAAGACTAAACCAATCCATTTCTTTAATCCAAGCCCGCCTCGTAATGTCTTGAATTTTAATATATATGCAGTAATATTGATGACAGGTATTCATCCTTTTTATTCTTATTAACAGGTGTGTCCAAAGCTTCTTTCCAGTTGTTAAATTGTTTTTAAAAAAGTAAACAAGCTGCTGCGTTTCTAATCTATTGGCGCCTGTTGATGTTGCGTTTTGGAAGATACGTGCGGTTATTATTTACCGAATAAACGCATCCTGTTTCCTTTTTGTCTGGCTTCGTGGCGTTTTATTTATCTCTTTTTGTTTTCTTTCTTTCTTTGTTTTTGGCATCTTGGCTTATTAAGTTGTTGGTGATCTGGTATTCTTTTTTAGTTAATTCTTTGGCATGGTGGAAGGCACCCGTGTAATGTCTCGAAGGAAAATGGATGGATTCTTAAAATTTTTGTATTTTGAAAGTCTGTTAATGCATTTTAGTTTATTGTTTATACATTTAACTCTTCCTGCTATAAAAAGTATATTGGAAGTTTAAAAGTATTGGATTAATTTATGTAAAAAGTGTGTTTGTGTGTATTATAAAGTGTACATTAAAAAAAATTTCCAAAAATATTTAAAAGAAATTTTTATGAGCTTTTATTTCTAAATTTTAATAAATGTGCTTAAAATATATAATAGTGCATGCAAAATATTTATAAAAATACGAATCAGATACTCGATTTCTGTTTTCTACTAATTAAAAGGTCATGTTTTTTCGTAACGGATATCGATTTTTAACAACATTTTCTATAAATTGAAAACAGAAAGCCTTTTCTACCCAAGTAAAGGTAAACAAACGTCAAAGCGATTCTCCGACGCAGTGTACCTGTTGATTGTTCGAATTCGTAGTCAGTTTTTCTGTTTTCGATGGATTTTTTAGTGTTTCAGTTGAAACCTGTAATCTAAATGCAAATGCGTTTTTAGTAATTTAATTTTACATTAATAGATATTTGCAATTGCTTATAATGATGCTTAAAACTGCTACGAAGCGACTTCAGGTCTGCGTAATACATATTTATCCCAGAGGGGCGTTAACCTAGAAGGGCTCGAAACGGCATTTTGCGTTGAATCACTTAAATGTGATGTATCACTTTTCAAATTGTTGCCACCAAATATTATCCCCCATTATTATATTTAACGAAACTGCATGATTATATGTATGTTTCTCGCAGTGTGATAAAACAGCGGTATCTTAAAATCATCAAATATTGAATAACGTAGTCCTCCACCCGAATGTGGCGACCTGGTAGCTTGAATTTTGAATATGTTTTATTGTCTCTTTCATATTTTGTGAACCTTTAACGAATTGATGATTAACAAACTCAACTATTTAAATCCAGCATTGGCAACACTGTATGGGGGGGATATATTTATCTCCAGCGCGCGAGACTGTCTATCTGAAATTCTAAAAATAGGCCGTTTTTGAGTATTTTTACTTCAAAGTGGCGTTAGCCCAAATGCTGTCGAAACGTCTGTGTGTCTGTAAATGAAAAAAAAAAAAAAAGTGTAAAAGCCTTCAAATTTTACATTAACGTTTTCTGTGTTACTTTTATTTCTTAAATAACATGTTCTTCGCACTTAAATCATAAAATTTAATTCAACAGCAGTATCACAAAATAACTTTAAAAAAGTATATCTTTAGAATTTCCGATACACAGTCTCGCCGTGCTAGAGATAATCCCCCCTCCCCCAATACAGTGTTTCGATTGCTCTGTTTGAAATCGTTGAATTTGTTAATCAAACATTCTTTAATGTTTTACTGAAATAGATAATGAAACAAATTCCAAATTTGGGCTTTCAAGATGCCCGCATTGGAATGGAGGACTACGTTATTCAAATTTGGATATCTCTAGGTACCATTATTCTTTCACAATGCGAGATACATACATACATTAATGCAGATTCTTCATAATTTAATTTCTTTAAATATATAATACACGGCGAAAATATTTGGTGGTAAGAATTTGAAAAGTGAGACTCCGTTTATACTGAAACGCCGCAAAATTCCAAAACGAAAATAATAGCTTTTTGGACTAAAGAAAAAAACCGACCGTTTGGGCGTAATATAAAATCTGAAAGCATTTCAGGTTATTTTTTATTCTTTATTTTTGAGTAAGCATTTTGGTAAATGTAAATCAAACTAGAAAGCTACTCTAATTCAGCAACAGTTTGAAAGAAACATTTTCTCTCATTTCAGTCGAACTTGTTAATAATTTTCATGTTCTTTTGATGTTTGAAAAGATTGATAAAAGCATAATAGTAGCTGTGCAGAAGCATAAAATAGCCTGTATTTTCAAATCGGACTTGTTTGTATGTTAATCACGGTCGTCCGAATTTTTGACGAACAGACATATTTCTGCTTCAAAATTTTGACGAACTTTACATACGACGCGATAAAATTCGAAGACTTAGTCTGATATTAGTGCCAGACAAGTGAGATAAGTGGCGACCAGTAGCTTGAATGACTAAAATATCTTACATTTACTTATGATTATCACGCAAACCATTATTTCTCTCAACTTATTGAATGGCATGTATATATATATATATATATACATATACAGAATATATATATATATATACAGAATAAAAATTTAAAAAGATTTTTTTCGTTAATAATATAGTAATAGACGAATAAATTCCGACTTCGTAGTAAAAATGTTTAATATTGTGTCTGATTTATTCGTCCTCAGTTCGTACTCCGCGTGTTTTTCTTAATTGTTTCTGCTGGAAGCAGACGATAACTGTCAGGGTGAAAGGAAAAGCAGAGTACGTAGGAAAGGCGTTAGAATTTACCTTTAGCACGTTTTTATCAACATCGGCTCTTTCTGTAAACTGTTGCTATGGGTTCCATATCAGTTATTGATTGCGATGTTATTCAAGTATTTTTTTCGACTTATTTTAAGCATATCAATGAAACGAATGCTAAATTTGCTCAAATTCGAATAATAAAAGATTCTGGAATCTTTCGGATCATTTATATAAAAAGAAGGGAGAAAAAAGCTTTTACTTAATACTAAAGGTCCTTAATTAAAGCAAAACTTGAAATCTGCGTTTAATGAAAAACGGGTTTAAGAATACATTTTTTTAAAATACGTTTACATGTAATTAAAAGACATAAACGGAGCTCTTTAAATGAAGTGCAGAGTTAAAATTCTTGAATCTTGGAAGTTTATTTTCTTAAAATAATTTGACTAAAAATATTTGAATAACAGTTGAAATATTTTACATTTTTAAAAGGTAGTATTAATTCGCAAGTTAGCGCAGCTTAATAAATACCAAACATTAAATGCTAAATTCTGTCCAGAAAATTTAGAGCATATCAGTCAATGTCACAGCGAGGTGACATGACACTGGGTGATCGGGTTCAATAAAATTGCTATCATTACTTCCCCCTCCCCCTTTTGTTTTAATAACCGATTTAATGAACGAAAAAGATCCGAATAACGGAAAAGTTCGAAGACTCGAGTTTTCAAGTCGTTGTCAGGAATTGTAATATTTAAGAATTCGTATGTGTTTTCTCACTTCAAAAGCTTTTCATGTCAAATGTCAGAGTGATTGTTAATCATTCTTAAAATTCCTTCCTCTGTTTTTTTATGATTTACCGACTAAAGTAAACTTTCAGTTTTGTGCATCGAAAAATCTGCCTTTTTGCCCGCTGGGCCAATTGTTCGTTAGCTCTAATTTTAATTATAAAAATTGTTTTTTCTTAATTGTTTTTAACTATGTTTTGTGTTTTATGTTTTTTTTTTTTTTTTATGTATTGTACAATTTTTAATGAAGATGTTTTGAGGTTTTATGTATTTTTTGCCTTGCCGCGAAGTGAGAACTGAATTAATTGAATGCGGTATATACCTCTAATGAAATTCGAGGAAATAAGTGTAAATGAAATACATAAAAAATGTGTAAGGGGGGGAAGAAAACAAGGAGAATTTGTTCCCGCTTAAGTTTTATTGTATATTTCGTGGATTTATTTTCATTAGAAGTACCTTCATAATAATTGTTATCATTTTGTCTGTATATGTCTTTGTTGCCAGATATTTTTGAGCTGCATTATTTATTAAGTGGTAGAAGTTGTAATTTGTTACCTGTTACAACAAGAGTATCATGTTGTTTGTTTTCGAAAAGTAAATTAGTTGTCTAGATATACACCGCGTTTCTTTTGTCATTGTCGTCATTTTATGATCCCAAACAATGAGGTTAAATTTTTCTTCTCTTTTTTTATGATGTATTGTGGGAATGTATTTTTCTTTTTTACCTATTGTTTTGTTCCTGGAAATTATGCGAATATTTAAAGTAGCTAGATTTTTTTTTATATATACCTCAGATTTATGTTCCTAACATGCATTTATTTTTATGTATTTGTGTAATTCGTAAGTAAAGTGAAAGAAATATTTATTTAAAATATTTTTTATGTAGATACCCTTGGAAGACTAAAAAAAGTACTCAATTTTGAATATCCATGCTTAAAAACACGAAGAATGTTTTTAACCTTATTTTTTTCTATGCTTTGGCTCTGTAGTTGAATAATTCGTGAAGTGGAAGAGTTATATAAAATATTTTCTTTGGTGTAGTGTTGTAAGGCTGACATAAGGTAATGTCAAAAATTATTCGTAAAAAATCACAAAGCATAACTTTCCAACAATTTCGTTTTATACTTACATACATGTTAATAAAGGTGGTAATAAGTTTTTATGCGAGTGGTATAACTTAATAATTCAAAACCCGCCCTTTTTTCTTCTATATATATAGAGAGAGAAAACGCTTAAGCTATATATGGTATTCTATAATATAGAAAGCTGTGTATTATATCATATGAATAATAAAATAAATGTAATTTCTCTTCAGTTTGTAATCTGTAGCTGAAATAAAGTTGATGTGAAATACAGAAGAACGTATATCTGTATGTAAGTGGTGCTAAGCCTAACGAGGCCGCCATTTGTTTACATTTGCAACTCTTCGTAGAATAATGAATTTAAGCCTAACGAGGCCGCCATTTCTTTACATTTGCAACTCCTCGTAGAATAATGAATTACATCAGTTTCTGCACTTTCAGTTGTCTTTTTTCCGAGTGGGATCAAACGTAAATTTTCAGTTCTGTCCATTGAAAATTCTGCCTTCTTACACGCTGGGAGATTGCTTGTTTTTTGCGTAAGCTGTGTATTATATCATATGAATAATAAAATAAATGTAATTTCTCTTCAGTTTGTAATCTGTAGCTGAAATAAAGTCGATGTGAAATACAGAAGAACGTATATCTGTATGTAAGTGGTGCTAAGCCTAACGAGGCCGCCATTTCTTTACGTTTGCAACTCTTCGTAGAATAATGAATTAAATCAGTTTCTGCACTTTCAGTGTCTTTTTCCCGAGTAGGATCAAACGTAAATTTTCAGTTCTGTGCACGGAAAATTCTGCCTTCTTGCACGCTGGGAGAATTGCTTATTTTTTGCGTAGAAACTGTAATTGTAAAAAGTGTTTTTTAATTCTTTTGCCTGTATTTGGTGTATTATGCTTTTCCGTATTTTTCGATTTTTAATGAAGATGTTTTGAGGTTTTATGTATTTTTGTTTTGCCATGAAGTGAGAATTGAATTCATTAAATGAAGAATATAATATCTCTAATGAACTTCGAGGAAGGAAGTTTAAATGAAATGCAGCAAAAAATGTGTATAATTTAATAGGCAATCATGTGGTGTTTACATCAGATATTTTATGAGAAGAAGAAGGGAACTTGTTATACTGGTGGCAGTGGTAATCTCTTAATTTTATGCTATTCACTTCTGCGTAAGCGATAAAGAGTTGAGTTGACTTTTTACTTCTCACCGAAAATATAGTTCCGACCAACTAATTTTATTTTATCAGCGAGAAAGACCATTCTCGTAACTAGACGCGTACACTATTTTTATCGTCAAATATCCAATTGTGACGTCAGAGTCTATGTAAAGGAAACATCTGTTGCGAAAGATGGGAAGGTTAGCGAGCTGATAAAACAACTCAAATACGTTTTACAAAAACTGACAAAATAACAAGACGTGCCGCTGGTCCTGAAAATAACTGAAAATATGATTACTGATATTACTTTTTAAATTTATTTAAACTTTTAGAGAATATCCGCATCGACTCATTTCCCTTTCAATTTGTCATTTTCAATAAAGTGTTTATTCAGTGTGTTCTTTTCAAACAATGCAGTAATGAATGGTTTATTCATCCTTAAACAAAACAAAACAAAACAAAGTCTGAAAGCTTTCAGATTTTATATTAAGATATTATTCATGGGGGATTCGAAACGAGATTTGAAACGACACAGACATTCAAAGTCATTCGACGCAAAATACCGTTAGACATTGAGATTAGTTAGTTGGTCTGAAATATATTTTCGGCGTTGCTTGGAAGATGCAGGCGATGTTGATGTTAATGTTAATGGGAACGCTTTGAAATCGGTTAAACTTGCTAGTAAAAAATTCGTTAAAGTTTTACTAAATATTAAATAGAAAATAAAACAAATTCCAAATTTCAGCTTCCAGATGTCCAGAGTGGAGGACTACGTTATTCAAAAAGATGTTTCTAGGTACCGTTGTTTTTTCACAATGCGAGAAACATCCATACATTCATGCATAGTCTTCATTATTTAATTTCTCTCACAATCCCGTTTTTGGGAAAAACAGTCCTTTATTCTGATCGTACGTGTAGATGCCATGCCAAAAAAAAAAATCGTCCAAATGGTTTCCGGAACGATTAAAGTTGACATTTCTCTTAAAGCACGATACCCGAAATTTTTCGCGATTACGGTATTTTTTAACTTCCTTCACTTCGTACAAGGAAGTAAAAAAATTCAAAATTTTAAAAAAGTAAGCCCATTACTGGCAATGAAAAATATGTTAGAAATAATATAACTAGCATATGTAATATATAAGAAGCAACTTTTGTTAATTACACCCCCTAATTTAAGGGATGAGACGTTCAGATCCTCAAACTCTTCGAATTTTGAAGTCCGAATCTTTACACTTTTTTCTAATTCGAGTTTTCCGAATAGAAACCTTGTAAAGAGTATTAGGATTTTTGGAACGACAATTAACGTCCTGTAATAGAGGCTCTGTTAAAAAAAAAAAAAAAAAAAAATGTCACTGGTATAATTTCATAGGACCTGCATAAGCAGGGTCACCTCGTTGGCCGAAATGCCACATTCTTAACTTCCCTTGCAGAATTTAAGCATACCATTTAGCCTTTATCTGTGTTAGCTGCTGATTTAATCCTCCGTTTTATACTTCCTTTAAATTAAAAAAATTATAGGCATTTAAAAAAAGCTTAAATATTACTCTTAATTTGTTTTTATTAAATTATGTTCAGAAAGTGAACTTCAAAATTCGAGAGTTTTAATTATTTGCGTCATTTACCAAATTGTATTTGTATTTTCTGAATAAACACAAGTGTTTCCTTTTAATTTATTCTTAACCCCCCCCCCTTAAAACGGAAATTTGAAACTTTGCTCTGACTTTTAATGCTAAGTAAAATTATTTTTTCCCTCTTCATTTTATTCTTATTTGAAGGATTTAAGTGGAGTTAAGGGGGATTTCACGATTTGGAAACTTCGAGAGATTTGAGAGCCTTTTGTGTGTCGCATTCGAGAAAATATAGTATTCTTTCTATCTTTATTGTGTGTGTATATATATATATATATACACACAAAAAATTATCACTTAAAATATTATAAATTATATCAAACGATGTATTAATTAAAAAACTAATATTATTGAAAAAGGTGTAGAATATTTTGTTACGCAAATATATACAGAGTTTATGATACCGTTATGTTCACCATATATGTGGTACTGTCATTTGAAAGATAATTAAAATCTTCTTCGAAGTTGATTACAGCTGTTTGCAGCTGGTGGATTAAAGCTGCGTTAGAGTTGCGTAGTGTAACGGGAAATACGAAAAGACGGGAACTGTGCTATAAGATTTTAACAACTGTTTCAGGCCCCCGAGCGGTAAAGTCGCTGAACACTAGTAGTCCGGTCCGAGGTTCGAATCTCGCGAACGGGCTGGCTGCATGGGCGTTTTCGTGGTTTTCTTCCCATGTGTAACGTGTTAACCGTTTCCACTCGAGGTCTTTTTCGCTTGGGCGAATCAGCATCTCCAGGCGGTTTTCCCCGTATTTCGTGAATTTCTTACAGCTAATTTAAACTTATTTCACGCACAATTGAAAGAAATACAATGGTTCTTTTATGTCTGAAGATACTTGTGATCTTGTGGTTATTTCGCTTGATACAAACGGTATTCTTTGCGGTATTTCTTCGGTTTCTGTGCACGTTATCCATTCTGAGTTTTCTCTCTTTTCTTCTGAATGACTGTCGCCTTCGTTTTCGCTATTCTATTACATCTAATTCTAGCCTTCTTTACATCTTTTACTTCATCGCCATCTTCATCACTCCTTTCCTTCTCTGTATCGTCAAGTAATCTATGCATATACGTAATTTTATTCTTCATCAGCGAAAAATAGAATTCGTTTTCACTTAAATGATTTCTTCGTCATATTCCATGCTTATTGAGCTCCGTAACTTTGAAAATAATATTCCTGTTACCGCGAATGTCGAGTTCGAACTAACGTCGAAGACGCCTATAACAATAAATAAATAAAAAAAACTATTTAAGATGAAAGATTGGCAGTTATTTTATACGCATGTATTGTTGAATATGAAGTCATGAAGCGATATTGTCCGAACCAAACCTAAAGAAATATCGTTACGGTTCGAATTATCGCATCAAACCGAAGACTTTTACACACAGAAGCTTCACATCATAATCTTAGTACCAGAAGACAACATATCTACAGAGGTTGTTCGCACATTTTTTACACGATTTTTTTCCTTTGCAGCAAAAAAAAATCGTCAGCTTGGAATTGTTTTTTAATTGCAACTGTTTTTGAAAGGATAAATTATCGTCTACTATTTGACAGTTTTGCTTTCATACAAAATGGCTATTTTAAAGAAGCTGTCGTTGGAAGTCTTATGTTTGTGCTCTTTCCGAAGAAAATTATTCCAAAGTATTTAAAAGCGCTGGGAAAACTTTGGTATTTCGATATCTAAAGCTACGATGGGTAATATTGTCAACGAGAAAGGAAAAAAAAATGTCAAAGTTTGGCTTAAAGTGGGAAAATTGTTCCAAATATATATCCAACTAAAAAACGGAATGTTTCGAATGTTGCAAAGGTAAGGTCTTTAATGCTAAAAGAAATTCCGTCAAGTCGAAGAACAGTTGCATAATCATTAAGACGCTCAGTGTCAACTGTAAACAAAGTGATGAATGCCGATTTGAATCTTAAAAAGGCGAAAAAACATAATGTGGATCCTCTGTCTCCAGGACATATTGCAGAACGTAAAACGCATTACAGAATTCATTATGAGATACATTCATCCGGGCAAAAAAAAAATGGAAAAATATTATCATGATAGATGACTATTGGGTGCATTTAAATGACCGAAATAAAAAAGAAATCCGTGAAGTGTCATAAGAAAGGAGAATACCTTGAAACACGGTTCAAAGACTCTAAAGAAAGTTTTTCGAAGATATTTGTGATTGTTGCTGGTTTTTTTCATATAACGACAAGTTAAAAGGAGAGGGAAGAAAATGTTAAAATCAATTCCACATATTATCAGAAACATATTTTACACCCGGTTTTCTGGCCTGATTTCAAGTTTAAACGCGATAGAAAAGATTAAAATCTGTTCCAAGATGTCACTGAACTCAAAGAACCATTAGAACTTCAAAATTTGCTTCCATGGAGAATGGGTACTTTAATTAATTAATATTTTTAATGATGCGACGGAATCCCGTTTTGCTACCTGTTTTATAGTTAGGGATGATCGTGTACGCGATGAGAGTTGAAAATTTGAGTTCGTTTCAAATTTCTTGAAAATATCTCTCTCTAATTTAATTGTTTCAAAAGAATATAGTAAAGTTAAATTAAATTTAAATAATTCTCTTGCGCCATTGCTGCAAGGAATGAAATTTGAATTTAACAAAATTTCTATTCGTAAAAAGTAATTTAAAGAAAAAATTAATTATAGAAATAGGTTAAAAAGAAATTATGAATAATTTATATTGCTGCGAACTAATCTACAATATCATTTAAATTCTGAGAACATAAGTAAATCAAGTTCAAGTATCAAAATGTATTAACAAATATAAAATTGTAATAATTTTTTTTAAATCCTAAAAATAATAAATATGCATAAGTGAATAATTGTTGAGCTGGCAGAAGACAGACTTATCAAGGGGAAGTTGCCCTCGAACCTAACTCTTCAATTATTCAATTCGTGTTTCGTCATTTATGTAGGCAAGGGTAAAATTCAAAACCAAAAGTAAAACCAAATGATGTGACCTACCAAAAGCAATTCAAATGAGTGGAACTTTTAGAAAAGAACAAATCGAAGCCAATACAAAACAATACCCTTAATAAAACCAATTTTTTAGAAAACCAATTTAATTTAGAAACTCTTGCCCACAAAAAACTTCCCCGATACGAATATGCATATAAACAAAAATGATACAGCTACTATTAACATATAAAAAATAAACTAGAAACTAAATTAAATAATACTAAAATAATAT
The DNA here is from genome assembly GCA_000611955.2 of Stegodyphus mimosarum. Lineage (NCBI taxonomy): Eukaryota > Metazoa > Arthropoda > Arachnida > Araneae > Eresidae > Stegodyphus > Stegodyphus mimosarum. The sequence goes on from KK116565.1 coordinate 211,137, forward strand.
AAATAAAGGCAAGTAAGTTTTAAATTAAATTAATTAATTTACCATTATTTCTATTGGAGTGTGGACAAGGAGCAGCAGTCAAATAAGTGATGTAAAGTAGTGTTTCTTCTATTTATAAAAGAGGGCGCTTGTAAAAGGTAAAATTGAGTGATAAGCTGCTGTATGTAAGAACCATTTAAAAAAACTATTAAAATTATCCTGCAAACTACATGTAATGTAAAAAGCGTGTTCTGTAGTTAAAAAATTTTTTTAATTTAACTGTGTAGTAATATAAAAATGTGTAAAAATTGTGAAAAAGCAAACTGTTGTAATGTGAAAAATGGTTGCAAATTACTAAGGACTGTAATTTTTTTTAAAGTAAATTTAATTTTATGGAGTATTTTTGAATTTTAATTTAGAAAAATAAAAAAAATTAAGAAGTGTTGCAATATTTAATTATATTAAAACTGAATTTGAGATGTGTAATAAAACTTACTAAATACTGGCCAAAAGTTAAGGAAAAGGAGAAAAAGATTAAAATTTGCACTCAATTCGGGTTATAATTGACACTTTTGAAAAGAGTTTGCCCTTTATTAGTAAAAGGAAAGAATCCAGTATTAAATACACATTTTTTACAAATTTTACAAGAAATATTTACAAGATAATCCCTTAACTCTTTAAAATCCTTCATCACCTTCCAATTAAGGTTTAAGGTAATGTTATCATACTATAAAGAGTCAATAAATTATAAAGGAAAGTTAATGCCTGAATCTCTAACTTAACTATACATATCTCTAACTTACTATACATACATATCTCTAACTTAACGTACTCGCAGTGCTTAATTACGAAATCTTTATTCATATTTAATTTATAACTGATTAGTGAGTATGAACTGTGCATTAAAGTGTTATTCTCCTACCTATCCAGAATTCAAACACTGAATCGTGTATAAAAGCGTGTTTCGAGGTAATGTTTTTGGGGGGAGGGAGATGATTATGTAGCAAATTTTGTACATCCGTGTACGTGGTTTGTAACTGTTTTTTCCCCACTTGGAAATATTTTTAATTTTGCTTAGTTTGTACTAGCGGAAGTACCCGATGGTAGTTAAGTTAGATTGAGAGTAATGTATCTAACAACAGAGAGAACGATACCGCTGTAATCCTTCTCTAATAATGATGCAAAAAATACGATTCACAGTCATACATTTTTCAGTCTCATGCGATATGAAACCCACGCAAAAAATTTCGATAGAAAAATAAACTAATTCTGTCTCATTGTATCAGCAACAATGGCACGCAGTTTTGAATGATTTTCGTCTTTCTGATCCAATGGTAATAAAAGCTCAAGTTCTATCCAATATTTCACCTATATTCAATTTTAGTCGATTAAATGTGGCAAAACATTGATCATAATTGATAAGAAATCAATCCCGCGAACAAACAAGCACACAAACTAACATTCTTCTTTATATATATGGATTTTGAAAAATTTACAAATTTTTGATTAACAAACTCTACGATTTTGAAAGCGAGCAGTAGCAACACTTTTGGAACTAAAGCATTTTTATCTCCAACGCGCGGCACTGTTACCACTCGGGAAAATGAGCTCGAAAATTAACGCTTTCCGAGTTTTTATTTAATATTTCGGCTGATTAAAGTCGTACGAAGATGGGAATAGCCGAAACGGCTTCCAAGAATTTTTGGAATCGGGAATAATGTATTTAATGTTTGGCAATACTATTTTTTATTTCATCGTAAAACTTACAAAGTGTTTATTAACAAACTCTAGAATTTGAAAGCGAGCAGTGGCAACAACTTTCGAAATAAGGCATGTGTTCATTTTCCAGCTTGCGAAACTGTTGCCACTCGGGAAAATGAGGGCGAAAATGATCGTTTTCCAGAGTTTTTAATTAATATCTTTGATTTTAGCTACTTTTTTTTTGGAAAAAAGTGGACGTTGGGACGATAGCTGTAGTAACGACTGAGTTATTAGAGGTCAACCAAACAGACAAACTTTCTTCTTTATATATATAGATTACATTGTTTTAGTTTTTAAGATTAGTTCTTTTGCCACATGGTTTGGCGACGATTTCCGTGACATAATTACTTCATTTAGTCGGCCTAGACAGTGTGCATATGTTTTGCTAGTGGTAACACTAGTTTCACCTGTTAATAAATGATACACACAGTTTTCCTCAATTTAGAAGCACTTTAAAAGTGGACTAGCCTAATTGGAAGACCAGATTATCAGTTATTGAACAAGTCAATAAACAGATATCCTTTCCTTAACTGTTCTGTCTTAAGCAACAAAACGATAACGATTATTATATCGCATGTGATCAGCTACAATCTTGATTTGCTTTTCGGACACCGCTGCCCGAATCCGATTCGAGCTGGATATTTGAATGGAATTCTTACGTCATTCGATCGTGATGAAAAATCGTCGCTAAAACCAAATCTGCTGTAGATATATTAAGCAAGTTTAAATAAATGTAAGATTTCTTAACAGACGAAGATAGTGAGAACGTGTAGACTATTGCTTTATCTGTGTTTCGTTTACCGTCATCGTATGTTTTGCATGATTTCGTTGAATTTGTAATTAGCACGCATATACGGCAGAAATCAATGACCCGGATGGCATGTTCTTTCAAGCTTATGTATATTTAAACATTTTGCTCTTGTATTTAATTTCTTCGTTGATTTGAGTTACAGAAAAAGAGAGAACGTAGTATTTTTATGCAGCTGTTAAAATCTTAACGATCAGTATCGACTTAATCTTCTTCATTGGCTTGACAGCCCAGGGTGGGCCTTGGCCTTCTCCAGAAGTCTTCTGTAGGCATCTCTGATTTTGGTAACTTTTGGCAACAACACAGCAACTTTTTCAGTTTTTGACCTTTAGAATGTTTAAGTCGAATTAGGTCGACCTTTAGAATGTTCCAATCGATCCATCTCACCGGGGGTCTATCCCAAGGTCTGGTTCCCATGTCCTTTGCTAAGAAGACAACGTCGATCTTCATGCATTCTGGCCAGATGGCCAGTCCATTTGTCTCTGCAGTTTGAAGAACATTACTAAATAAGTTTATCTGTAGATCATGTGTAGCTCTAAATTAGATCTGCTTCCCCACGATCTATTGGCACGGACCCCACCGAATATGCGACGCAAAATCTTTCTTTTAAAAATCCCCAAAGCTTCCTCATCACGTAAAGTCAGCGCCTAGGCTTCCGACGCGTAAGTCAGGACAGACCTTATAAGACTCTTGTAAAGAAGTAATTTCAGGTCGAGAAAGTCGAGTGGATTTTAATAGCTGTTCAGGCCATGAAAACATATATTTTGCAGCAGAGATTCTTTTAAGTATTTCAGAAGTTATTTTATTTTTATTATTTGTCTCCGTCCCAAACAAGAGTAAAACTGTAGACTTTTTCAAATGTATAGCTACAAATTTCTAAATGACTAAGTGGCCAGATTTTAAACAAGGCGTATATTTAGTTTTATTTTCTTTAAAAAAATTTTTTTTAAACTTAGGTTTAGTTCAACTTAGTTTGTGAAGTAAAAACTTTTTACACTTTTTTTTCCAGTATCGTGAATGTCTGTTTATGAGCAGGAAAAGTATAGCCAATATGCAAATATCATCTGCGTAAGCCAGTAACCGAACTGTCGTATTTTAGATATTTCCTCTGGTATTGATACTAGAATATGTCATAACTTTTTTATATTGACTTGAATGAAATGTAATTTATTGTTAGCCAGTGAATACGGCGTAGGCGTTCATTCATTATGTAATAATTCGTGTCATTAAATGTGATGTGGCTAATCTGTGTACGTATTTGCTACATTAATGGAAAAGCAGTAATATTTATTTAGTGTATGTAAAACCTTAAACATTTAAAAAAAAAATCTGAAAGGTTTCAGATTTTAAATTACGTCCAAAGGGGCGTTTTTTAAACATTTTGTATGTTACCTTTATTTATTGAATATCCTGTTCTTCGCATTTAAACCATAAAATTCAGTTAAAGAACAATATCGCAAAATAATTTTAAACAGAGCCTATCTTTAGAATTTCCGACACACAGTCTCACGCGCTGCAGATAAATTTTTTTTTTCTGTACATCGTTGCCATGGCCCGCTTTGAAATCCTGGAGTTTGTTCATCAAAAATTCGTTAAAGTTTTACAAAATATGAAATCGTTCATAAAACAAATTCCAAATTTCAAATTTGGGCTTGCAGATGCCTATATTCGCGGCAGGATGACGGCATTCAAAATTCGATGGCTTTAGGTACCGTCGTTTGATCACAATGCGAGAAACATACATATATTTATGCCCATTCTTCATTATTTAATTTCTTTAAATATAATACAGGGCTGCAATATTTTATGGCAACAGTTTGAAAAGCGATACAGACTTTTAAGGTTTCCGAAGCAAAATCGCAAAACGAAAACAATAGTCCTTCAGGGACAAAAAGCCCATTTGGAATGGAAAAAAAAAAAAAAAAAAATTATATGCGGCTAACCTGCATACTTATTTGTAACTTTAATGGAAAAGTAATAACATTTAGCGTATATAAATCTTAAACATTTAAAAAAAAGAAAAAAAAAAGAAAAAACCGCTTTATGTAAACTATATTTAAGTATAATTCTTTGCTTATTTTTATTTGATAAATCATTGCTTAGACATAACAAAAGTGCTTCTTTTCTAGACACAAACTAAATAAACGTGGTCATCCTTTAAACTTTGAATAAAATAAAAATTAGTCGTGCTGTTTGTTATAGGCAAAGAAAGAAAAATTCCATGTTTAATTTGAAATTAAAAAAAAAAAAAAAAATTAAGGGGAGAGGGGAATCTGAAAGTTTTCAGATTTTAAATTATGTCCAAAGGTATTTTTTTTTTTTTACATTTTCTGTGTTACCTTTATTTATTAAATATCATGTTATTCGTACTTAAACCATACAATTCAGTTCAAGAGCGATATCGCAGAATAATTTTAAAATGAGCGTATCTTTAGAATTTCCGATACACAATCTCACGCGCTGGAGATAAAAATGTTTCTTTTGTACAACGTTGCCATTGCTCGCTTTCAAATCCTTGAGCTCATCAAAAATTCGTTAAAGTTTTACAAAATGTGAAATCCATAATAAAATAGATTCCGAATTTCAAATTCGAGCTTTCCATATTCTCTGGAGGATAACGTTATTCAAAATTGAATGGCTCTAGGTACCGTCGTTTTATCACAGTGCGAGAAACATATATACATTTATGCACATGCTTCATTATTTAATTTCTTTAAATATAATACAGGGCTTCAATATTTGGTGGCAACAGTTTGAAAAAGTTAAACGGACGTTCAGAGTGATTCGACGCAAAATCGCAAAACGAAAACAGTAGTCTGTTAGGGACAAAGCCCCTTTTGACTAACAAGAAGATGTGTGTCTTTTTAAAAACTTGCTTAAATAAAAATTAATTTCGCTGTTTTACTTCACTTGAATTAGAAAATTGTTGTTTTCTGAAGTTAAAAGGATTAATTTCATTGCGTCCTTTCCGTTGAAATAAGTGTGTTTTGCATTTTGCGTGGATGGATTTTGTAATGTACACAGTCCAGTCACATTAATGTGACCACCACGTACTTTCCATGTCAGAGTTAAATAACCAATCACAGAAGGCAGGTGGCAGCACAGTGCAGTTGAGCGTATATAAAGGGTGTGTGAGGGCTTCGGAAAACATTTCAATCGTTGGCGTAATGCAGAAACGAAGCGATTTATCCGACTTCCAAAAGGGCATGATCATTGGCTTTCGGGCCAAGGGTGGAAGCATTTCCGAAACGGCTGAGTTTGTGAACTGTTCGCGTGCCGCCGTGGTAAAAGTGTACCGTGCATGGCAAAATGGGACTGTCCAAAATCAGCGACGTGGCAAATGTGGTGCACCATGGGCCATAGATGACAGAGGCGAACGACGGTTGAGGAGATGCGTTCGGGCAGATAGACGGGCTACCGTTGAGCAACTGACCACCAAAATGAACCAAGGGGCTACCAAAAGTGTCTGCCAAAGTACTATTCAGCGAACCGCGTAATCTAGCGCAGCTGGCCACGGCATTAGAGTCGGCATGGCTCAACATCCCAGAGAACACCTTCAGGGACCTATGTGACTCTCTTCCTGCACGTCTCGCAGCAGTCCGCTCTGCGAAAGGTGGTTATTCTGGCTTTTGAAAGATGGTCACATTAATGTGACTGGACTGTGTATTTTATTTATGCAAACTACTAAGAACGTTAAACGCAACGCTATGGAAAACGAATCTCAAGAGCGAAGCTAACCCGGAGATATCTCAGTATTCCGAATTCACGTCGAAGTAACAACAAACAACAGCTGACCGCTGATGCTCTCTCCGGTCTTATATAGTTTTTCACCCGGCCGCCGTGTTACTTCTAGTACGTCTCGAAATTATTGGAAGGCATATGAGTAATATAAATTATTGGAATATATATATACATATGATATATATAAATTATTGGAAGGTACTGTTAGTGCTACATATGAAATCTATTAGCTATTGAGTTACAATATCCATTACGGTTACACAGGGACCGGACCAAAATGATCGCCACGTTTGGTGAATTTTTGTGATTCCTCGCTGCCAAAAATTAGTCGCCAAAACCGTAGTCAGCGTGGCGATATCTCGCCAAATTAGCGAAATACCAATCTACTCAATTTAAATTAACTTGCCCCTGTATTCTTATTTTCCCGACAGAGCATGTTTTCTTTCAGATTTCATGTTAAAATGCGGAGAAATATAACAGTTTCACGTATAATTTCACTAAAATTATCGATTTGTGTACAAAATTCGTAAGCAATATATTGATCGCTTATGCTGTGTTCTGTCGTGTCAATTCTTGTGACACTTCTCAAAAAAAAAAAAAAAAAAAAGTAAGAAGTTAAAATCAGGTGTGGCAAACAGATGGAACAGAACGTTGTGAACTCGATCGCTGCGTACCTAACAAGTAAGAGAAATTTTGCATATCCGTAGATTTTACGTGATATACTAGAATATCACATATTATAGTGTCTTGCAGTCAGTAGCCGAAATAGCATTGGTACCATTTTTTTCGATCATTAGGATTGTATTTTTTAAATAACTATCGTCGCCACTAAAATACTCCGCGAACCTCTTTATAAATGTGCCAACAGAACGATACACATATATAGATATTATTATTTAGAGGAGAAAAGTGAGTTTGTCTGTTTTCGTGTCAGCAGGCAGAAGTTGCCGGAAGCGTTGCTATTCGCGGTTTCCAGCCGGCCACGCGGCATTCAAACAGGTTTTTCACTCTCAGTTATTCACTTTCTAATATTTTACTTTCTTTGCGAGGTTTTCTTATTCGGGTCATTTTAAAGAAGGAAAGAAAGGATCGCAAGGACTTAATAGGTCAGGTGCATTCGCATATCGTAGTGAAGGTCTTTGGTAACGTGGACTTTTAAATCTTTGACGTACGTTTTTCAAACTCGTGTGCTTAGACAGGCTGTTAATGACAAATTTTGTGCCGAGGAATTCGAGTTAAAATTAGGCTTGAAAAAATAATATAAAATTTGATTCCATTATGTATTTTGAATATTAATGTGGTGTAATATTTTTGAAGCATTTAAGCGAAAATAACTTGCTTCCTTCCAGCTAACTGCTACATTTCTCCTCTTCATTTTTATTTCTTTTCAATTTCAAACTGAGAACTCAAGAAAAAACAATTCTGACGTTGCTTAGCAACGGTTACAAGATAGAAAAATACAAACGATTCCAAATGTGGCGTTGCCACTCCAATATTAAGGACATAAATATGTTACTTGCAAGGGATTATCGGAGGCATACAGTCACATTGTACGAGGCGTATTCGGAAACTAAGTACCGTTTTGAAAAAAAAAAAAAAAAGTAAAACAATTTTTTAATTCGGAAACTAAGTCCCGTTTTTAAAAAAAAAAAAAAAGTAAAACAATTTTTTTCGAATCCAATTTTATTTTTACATGAAAATACATGTCTTAAACTATTTTTCAACATAGTTTCCGCCAATGATCAAACACTTGTCATAGCGGGTGACCAGTTTTTGTATACCATCGTCAAAGAAATTTCCCGCCAGTTTCGATAACCACGACGCCACGGCATTTTTCGTGTCATCGTCAGATCCAAAGCGCTTGCCACCGAACTCGCGCTTCACGTGCAGGAACAAGTGATAGTTGGACGTCGCCAAGTCCGGGCTGTACGGCGGGTGATCGAACTGCTCTCAATGAAACTGTCGAATTAACGATTGAGTGACACCAGCAGTTTGGGACCGAGCATTGTCATGGAGCAACACAATTCCTTTACTGAGCATTCCTCTTCGTTTGTTTTGAATGGCACGCCTTAGTTTTGTTAAAGTCTCACAATATCGTGCCGCATTAATGGTTTCACCTCTGGGAAGAAATTCAGTAAGCAAAACGCCTTTCCTATCCCAGAAGACAGTGCACATGATTTTTTGTGATGACATTGTCACTTTGAACTTTTGTTTTTTCGCAAGAATTAGTGTGTCTCCACTCCATCGATTGTTGTTTCGATTCTGGTGTGAAATGACACACCCCAGTTTCATCACCTGTCACAATTTGGTTTAAAAAGTTTTCTCCCTCATCACTGTACCGCGTGAGAAATGTCAGGGCACTACCAAGTCGCTTTGTTTTGTGAACATCAGTGAGCATTTTTGGAACCCATCGGGAACACAGTTTGCGATAATTCAAGCGGTCAGACACAATTTCGAACAAAACAGTACGTGAAATTTGTGGAAATGCCTCTGAAAGAGTTGTCATTGGGAAGCGTCTGTTCTCATGAATTGCTTCATCAACTTTCCTTACCAAATCGTCGGTGACAACAGAAGGCCGACCACTCCGAGCCTCGGCGTGGACATTTGTTCGACCTGCATTAAACATATTTACCCACTTTCTCACCATTCCATCACTTATCGCGTATTCAGCGTAAACTTCTGTCACTTGACGATAAATTTCGGCCAGTTTAACATTCCTCGCTTTCAAAAATTTAATCACGGCATGAATCTCACAGTCAGCGGGAGAACTAATTGTCTTAAACATTTTGAATGTGCACAGCAAAGTGTAAACACAACATAGAGCAACCAAAATGGCGACAATTGAAAGTCAGTGAACAAGAAAGACTAGTGCGCATGCGCGGGACGCCAACCACAGCGCTGCGACGGCGCTAAAATGAAACGGTACTTAGTTTCCGAATACGCTACGTAGAAACATTAGGTTATTTCGAAGCAGAAGAGATGTGAAATGAGCAATGCCCTCGCCGGATTCGAACCACGGACCTCTCGAATACGCGCCGAGTGTGCTGACCACTAGACCACAAAGGCATGTGAAGAAGGCAGGAGAAATACTTTATAATATATATATTCATAATGAAAGTAATTAAAAGTAAATTAATAAGCCCAAGACTTCCGCTAAAGCTGCAAAGTAGTAAAGCAATAATTCACTATAATTATAAAAAGAAAACTCTCCATATTACATCTCCAAGTAACGGAAATTCAATTTAAAAACATCATTGAAAAGGTATTTTTCAGAATTTAAAAAAATTTATAGAATTTTCAATCCTCATTACTTTAAATACAGTTAAGGAAAAACTAAATCGCAAAAATGCCAAAGTCAAAAGTAAACTTTTCAAGTATTGAAAAACCAGTTATTGTTATTGATAGCAGCTTAATCGACTTATCAAGGGGATAAGCCAATCTACCATCCATTAACAGTAACTAAAATAAGAGAGAGTGTTTCATCTTACTTCCGAGTAAGCGTCAAATTATTTGCTAGATTCAAATACTAATTGATACTCAATCAAAATAAAGCTATTAGTCACAAAACCAAAAGAATCCTGTTAAAAAGCATATAATCTTTAAGATTAAAATTTTTTACTAAGAACACAATTAATCTGAACGAGATGCTTACTTTAGAAGACATATCCCCTACACTCTCTTTTCATTTCAAATACAAATGTTAAAACAAAAGTAGATTCAAGAACAAATTTTAAAAAATAATAAGAAGATTTAAAGAAATAATCCATAAAATAAAGTTAAAAACTGTAATAAAAAATTAATTAGTGAATTAACTATTAATTAGTGAAATTAATTAGTGAATTATAATATATATATATATATATATATTTTCATAAAATATGCTACTTTTCTTTTCTTTTCGTATACGTAGTGATCAAGCTCAGAGTATGTTAACATATACACTCATGTTAAAAATTACAAGAATTTGCCGTTATACCGAATTTCATAGAACCGATGGTAAACTTATTAGTGAAGTTCATAGTGCAGGGATGTTCAAATTCCACGTTGTGATATCGAACTGAATGTGAGTTTAATATGGGGTGTGGTCCCCTCTCGCTGCCAGACAGGTTGCGTAGCGTGACGGCATACTGGACAACAGACAGTTGAGAAGTCCTTGTGGCAGACAATCCCACTCCTGAAGCAAAGATGTTTTCAACACTGGGATGCTTTTCGGAGGAGATGGCGAAATGAAATTGCCCTTACAGAGCGTCCCAAACATACTGTATAGTGTTACAATCAGGAAGGAGATTTGGCTAGCCAATCCAAGCGCCAAATGTCCAGGGAATCGTCGACCAGCTGAATCTTGTGTGGACGAGTGTTGTCGTCTATTAACAGGAACCCAAGACCAACTGCGCCCTTTAAAAGTCGGAACATAGGGCTCTAAGATCTCCTGTCTGTATCTCATAGCAGTCAGGGACATGAGGAATGTGTGGGCGTCCAGCCTTCCCAAACCATTACACCTCCACCACCGCTATGATTCTTTTCCATGATGAGGGAGGGATGGTATCGTGTTCCAGTTTCTCTCTAGATACAGGTATGCCGAGTATCAGTACCCAGGTTGAATCTTGACTCTTCTGTAAAAAGTACGGTGCTTCACCGAAGTGTGGTCCTAGGCGCATTGTTGTCTGCACTTTGCTGAATTCATTCTCCTGTATACTGCAGTGAACGGGACGCAAGCAGCGGGTGTTCTGGCGTGCAGCCCTATTCCACGGAGCCTTCGGGTAAATGTAGGCTGTGAAACTCTTGTTCCAGTGGCAGCATACAGCTCACGTGACAGCTGTGAAGCTGTTACAGTCGCATGCTAAATAACAATCCTCATTCTTTATTTTGGATCTTGGTCAACTTTGTCCAGGTCTTTTCGACATGGATGCAGGTCCTGAAACTGTTTCCTTAAATTGCAGACGACACTGAGCGTTACACTGAGCTGTGTAACCTGCACATGTGATTGGCCTACCTTCAATCTACCAACAATTCTCATTCTGTCATCCATACTTTCTTTACACTACTCATTTTACGTGATACCTCATAGAATTTACCTTCTCTTACGAAGAACACGGCGAATGTCGGGGAGTACGAGCACACAAATCGCCTCCTTCCTTCCTTTCCTTTTTCCACTCTTGCCGTGTGTAGCTTGCAGAAAGCAAGCTGTATACTGGCTGTCTTGAAGTATAGAAACACTGGAAGTATAGGAAATGCATGAGTGTGTCCGGAGGACAAGATTCAAGATGTAAGAGAGCGTGACTACTTTGTCACATGAGGCTGTAGAGGCATCTGATAGGTACACGAATCGCCGAAACACCCTCGTGCTTTTATATCCCCTCCACAATCACAACTCCGCGGACACGCACATGTACGTTTGAGTATTCGACTCTGAATATTTGCATAATTCTTCGGTGGCATAAAATTAGCACCTTTGGTTTAATACTTTTTATAAAAATAGAATTTTCTGAATTTCACGCACGAGTGTTATTTTATGTATTTTCTTTTTTACGTGACGTTATTATTCACCTCGTATTGTGTAAAATTTAGGTAAGAAAATTAACCTATAGTTTTTTTGTTTTAATATTATTATTTTGGGCGCGAAAGTTTTTGCCTCTTTTTAATATTATATTGATTAAATTAAACGTGGTTTTGCAGTGGGAAAAAAAGTGTTTCCGGTGTGTTTTGGTCGACGAGATCAAATGGATGAAGCATCAAAGCCTTCCGTTCAATTCCTGGAGCACAACTGGCGCGCTGCCGTGGCTATCTGACATGTGAAATATAAATACAAGGCAGTTTCCTTTCGAAAATAGAACACAAAAGCATATGGCGACCTAAAAAGGTAGTAAATACTCTAAGCTAATCCATAATTAATAACGAAACTACCCATAGCCCTCTTCTACGTTAACACATTATAGTGAGAAATTACTGTAGGAATTACTGTAGGTATTGTAACACATTACTATAGGAAAAGAATTGGAAAAGGGGCAGGGGTAATTGAATTGGAATTTTTTTTTTAATGGATGTAAAATTTTCTGTGTTTTAAACACATATTAATGGTTATTTTATTAGCCATTACAAGGTGTGCCATTAAAACCATAAAGCTACCGTTATTAACTATTAAAAGATTTAAAGCCATTTAATGGTTATTTTATAAACCATTAAACCATTAACCATTAAATAGCATTCTTAAAGATAAGAAATTAAATAAATAAAGCCTGAGGTACCTAGAAAATAGATTTATGTGACTTTATCGTTGCTGGTAGGTTGTATAAGTACCCCTAAAATCGGCATTTAAAGCATAACTTGAAGCAAAAATTTATTTAGGTCAAAGTTCACTTAGTGTAGGTTTTTCAGATTTAAATTCTATAGGAAAAAGAAGCTATCTTATCGTATCTCGATCAAAAACTGACCTCAATACTATCAGTTGAATCTTTGAAAAATAATCTGTAAGCCGAATTAAGGAAAACCTTTATTGTATATTTAAAATAAATGAAAGATCGATATCTTTATAGACTTGATTAAAATGATCAGTCTGTGCTGTGCTAACACAATTACGATTTTTGCTCAATATATTTCTAACTGTATTAAATAAAATAGGAAATTGGTTGATTGAGCCCGAAGTCAAAGGACTTAAGAGCTAGCTTATTTATAGATAAGGATGCCTTCGAGGAAGATTTTCTTAGGAAAACATGCCCTATTTGAGTTGCATAAAAATTATTAAATAATAAAATTTATTTTGTCAAAATAAACTCTTCAAAGTTTTGGAATTTTCCAACATAAATACTAGTACAGGAGTTCACAGTATCGCCGAGTACACTCAGTAGTTACGAATCAAACTGTTAAAATCGTTAAACACAACGCAATGCAAAGCGCATTTAAAGGGAAAGCTATCTCGGATACCTCAATTCACGCAGAACTAAGAACTCGCAACAACAGTAACTAAGTAACTGAGAGCAGATGCTCTCTTTCTTCGGCTATTCTCACATTTAAAATAAAAACTAAGCTATCTTTTAAAAGAACTTATAAAGTTAATTGTACTGAAGTTAAACGTTTCTGGTTATCTTTTAAACATGTTATTTAATTAATCAATTTCAGTTTTGATATTTATTGTCAAATTATGTATTGAGATCCAAATTTAAGAAGATGTTTGCTAAAAAAAAAAAAATGTAAATACGGAAATAAAGTAGAGGAGCCAAGGGAAGAATTTAGGAGGGAAAACAGAATTAGGTTTAAAAAGAGTTTAGCCGCACGGGGTGCGTAAATGGCAGATCGCAATTCAGTTGAACAATGTTAAATGAATTACGCACACTGCGCATGCCCAGAAGGGAATTTGGCGCAATAGCGACTTTGGCGTCATTTTAAAAGAAGATATATATGGTATAGGGCTGATGTTCCGTTATCTGGGCGTAAACAGTTCGGGGTTTTAAGACTTGTTAGTTTGTACGTTGCTTCATTACTTAGAGTGTAAATATCGATTGTAAACTCCCCAAATTTTCTTTTAAGAAGGATTACAAAACAGGAAACATTGCACGATGTTGTTTATGGATTGTACTTCTGAGGAATAAAAGCGATCGATTATTGACCATGCGTTCCATTCATAAATACTTTAACAACTTAAGAAATATATCTAGTTTAAATTCCTGAATTAAAGCCAAAGGAATTATTACAAATAACTGATATTAAATGTAACGTTTATGAACAAAATAAACCAAAATGAAATGAAACAGAAGCGAGAGCAGTAAGCACAAAAAAAATGTCTCTAGTATTGCAATCGTAAAGAATCGCTAAGGCCTACATGACGAACGGGCTTGTGTAGGGTTGTTTATTTCTATTCGCCTGTATTTTCTCCCGCGCCAACGGTACACTATTGAGCATGCGCAGTAAGCGAAATTCGTTAACATTGATTAACTCAATGTGCGGTTTACCATTACGCGCACGGCGGAGTGTTATACTTCATTCTTGGTTTACGTTATCTTGCTTAACGGTGAGATTTTTATAAAGGCTGTAATGTTGTTAAAGGATTAAATTTTAAAATAGGTATTCTTTGCACTAGTTGCAGGATAACACTTTTGTTTAAAAGTTAACATTTATCTCCGATCTCAAATTTGTGTTTATGTTTGGAAATTTGAATTATGTTCTTAATTGGCAAAACATTGTTTCCCTACCTGAAAGATTTAAAAGAAGTGATGGAATTTTTTTTTTCGGAGCTTTTTTTTTCCGGGTTTACGAAATACCACATTTGTATAATATCATAAAAATTTCTAATTATTGAAAAGTGCTCAGAAATATTTTCCTTGCGGAATTTCTGACTTCCATGTGGTAATTTGTTCACAGCAAAATTTCGCATTCTTTTTAAAGGAGTAATCCTAAATTGCTAAATTTGCAACAAAGTACATAAAAAATATTCGATGTGGACACTACATCGGCGTCTACATCGAATATTTTTTTTATTTCGGTGTCCACATGTGTCCGCATTTTCCATTACCAGACACTAAAGCGTCGAAGCAAATTAAAAAAAAAAAAAAGTATGAAAGGTTTCAAATTTTAAATTCCGCCCAAAGGGGCCTTTTTTTTTTTTTTACATTTTGTGTGTTGCCTTTATGTCTGTTATTTATTTGTGCGTTTATTATTTATTAAATATCATGTTCTTCCCACTTAAACCATAAAATTCAATTAAAGAACAATATCTCAAAATAATTTCAAACTGAGCATATCTTTAGAATTTCCGATACACAGTCTCACTCGCCGGAGATGTAAATGTTTTCTCTGTACAACGTTGCCATTGCCCGCTTCGAAATCCTCGAGTTTGTTCATCAGAAATTCGTTAAAGTTTTACAAAATATGAAATCGTTAATAAAACAAATTTCAAATTTGGGCTTCCAGATGCCTATATTCGCAGCAGGATGACGGCATTCAAAATTCGATGGTTTTAGGTACCGTCGTTTGATCACAATGCGAGAAACATACATACATTTATGCACATTCTTCATTATTTAATTTCTTTAAATATAATACAGGGCTGCAATATTTGGTGGCAACAGTTTGAAAAGTGATACAGACTTTTAATGTTTCCGACGCAAAGTCGCAAAACGAAAACAATAGTCCTTCAGGGACAAAGCCCCTTTGGACCTAAAAAATAAATTATTTACTTGTTCAAGTAATTTATCATCTTAACTACATTAGAATTATCTCAATTTGGAAGTAGTATTTTTCGCTACTTCTTTTCAAATAAATAATTAAATTTTTGTTCTTTTTCAATGGCATTGATTTCACCAAATATTCCGCTTTCATTAATTAGAATATTTGAATACGAAAATGCAATAGAAATAAGCGAATACTAAGTAAAGTTCACGGTGAACAGTTGTTGGAAAGAGACCTGATTAATATAATAGGAAAAGAAAGTAAGAAAAAAGTTGCCTTCCTGTCGACTACATAGTCACGTGATTTGAGACTTCTCCATTAGTGATTTAATGAGCAGCAGCGGTCATTCCTATTTTGGGCGTGGATGGGGTGGGGCGGAGTATTTTGCAACAGAGGAAATAATATTGGCCAACCTAATCCGACCTGCATTTCACTTTCCCGGTGTCCCTTGAAATCGGTGTGAGGCTTTTTTTAGAAATACTTCGGTAATTTTCCGTTTTAAATAAAGTGCACCCATAAATTATGGTTTTGATGAAATGAGGCAGGAAAACTTTAATTTTAGAATTTTTTATAGCAAGAATGATGCAGGGAGAAATTTGGTCTTTTACGATTACAACCAAATAATTTTATGTTTCAATTTTTTTTTCCCATCCTAATTCAGTGAGAAAATAATTTATTAGTAAATAATTTAACGCGTTGACTACGGCCCTCATTTTACGTGGTTTGCCCAGGGCGCAAACATGAATTTTTTATTATGCGATGTTGAAATATTATCTGCAAAAGATAAGGTGGGAGTTATATAATCATGTTTAATGCATATTTCGTGGTGGGGGTCACCGGTCACCCCCGAGGTGCTGTAGACCATTTTGGCAATTTATTATTTAAATTTTTGCGATTTGTTAGTCTTCAAACCATTATAGTAACGATAGTATTATTTACAAATTTATCAGTACCGTTATTACTCTAATTATGTATTTCATAATTATGTATCTAATTATGTACTAATCTAATTATCTGCTCTAATGATGTGTTTTTACTATGGGTCACGTCCCCGTTCACCGGTGGCCCCCGCGGCGCTGTAGCCGAATCTGGTGCCGGTCACCGGTGACCTTCATCCGTCAAACGTAACAATAACTATTAACTTATATTACAAAGTAATTTTTTAACATAGTTTTTCTTTAAACTGAATTAATTACAATTGCTTTGTCGCTGATTGTGCTTTTGTTAGCTAAACATTTAGCATTCTGAAGAAATTTGTAGGATTTTTGAAGAAGGAAACACGAAAAATGAGCATTGCCCTTACTGGGACTCGAACCCTGAACCTGTCGAATTATGCCGCCCTGTATAATGTGCTAACCGTTATACCGCAAAAGTATGCAAAAAGGAGGGAGAAAATACCTTATATACTTCCTCTTTAAGGGCGACTGGGGATTAGGAGACCCAGTCGCCAAATCCTGGAGGTGAAGAATCATCATCCACCACCTTTTAGTTCGAGCGCCATTGTAGAATCATTAGGTTATTTTGATGCTGGAGACGTGAAAAATGAGCAATGCCCTCGTCGAGACTCGAGTTCTGGACCTCTCGAATACGTGCCGAGTTTGTTAACCGTTACACCACCACGAAAGTGTGCAGAAAGGAGGGAGAAAATATTCTGTATACTCCCTCTTTAAGGGCGACTGGGGATTAGGAGACTCGATCGCGAAATCGTGGAGGTGAAGAATCATCATCCACCACCTTTTAGTTCGGGCGCCAGTGTGGAGTCATTAGAGTGTTTTGATACTGGAGACGTGAAAAATGAGCAATGCCCTCGTCGGGACTCGAGTTCTGGACCTCTCGAATACCTGCCGAGTGTGTTAACCGTTACACCACCACGAAAGTGTCAGAAAGGAGGGAGAAGATACCTTATAAATTCTTTCAGGAGATAAAAATTGGAATAGAAATTTGTGCCTTGCAATAAAAAAGAATTTTCTTTTGTTTTCATATAAAAATATACTTTTTAATAATTAGTGGATGCTGAAAAGCTGTGGATAAACAAAAATTTTATGTAATTTTGTTGTAAATTTTTCTTCGTATTTGTATAAATTGCAGAAGTATACGTAGTCCGAAGTTCCACTGTACGTACGTGAGTTCCACAGCATTCGCTGTATGTTTTAACTCCGAATTTCATTTCTCTTTTTATCTCTCCCTCCCCCCCAACCTCTTTAGGTTCTGCCTTTAATATATATCGTATTAAATTTTCCTAGGAAAATTATTCACGTCATTAATTTTGGAGAGATTGGGGTGGGCGTTGCTCACTAATGACTAATCAAACCTGTAGTGATCTGGATTTTAATAACTTTCCAAAAACGGGGCTTCAGGAATGAAGATATATATATCAAGCATCATTCATTTTCAACGCCAGCTGAGTTAATCAAATTTAATTCTTGAGTTCATTTCAAATTAATGTGATCTGATGGAATGAGAAAATGTTAGTTTGACGCGCGGACGAATGGCCTGTCTCTCGTGATTTATGAAACAAAAGAAATTACCTAAAAACGAATCCGAAAACGTATATTAAGTTTTCTAGATGAGAAAATGAAATGTAAGCGATGTGATATACGAGAGAGCTTCGGATTTTAGAGCATGGAATGATTTCGAAATTAGTTATAGATGAGATAATGGCAGTTCTCTATTTAAAACCTGAAGAAAATATATGTGCGAGCCTATGATTTTATCTAGAGAGTGGAATGATAAATAATATGGGATAGAATTTTGATTATATACTATGTATGTATTCGTTTTAGGAATGTGTGTCAGCAGTTAGTACGTGTTCTATGACATGGCTTGGCGTCGGTGCAACTTTTGTTTCAAATGTTCTCAGATCTTAAAAGTTTACGAATTATTTTTACAGAAGAAAATAGATATTGTATTGTTAGTCCAGAAGGCATATTAGTCTCGAAGCGGCATTTTGCGTTGAATCTGAATGTATCGCTTTTCGTACGGTTGCCGCCAAATATTATGGCCCCGTATATTTAAAGTATATTTAAAGACACTAAATAATGAAGAATCGCCATGAATGTGTGGATGTTTCTTACATTGTGAGAAAACAACGGAACACAGAGTCATCCAATTTTGAATAACATAGACCTCCACCCGAACATGGTCGCCTGGAAGCCCGAATTGGGAATTTGTTTAATTGTCTGTATCATATTTTGTAAATCTTTAAGGAATTTTTGATTAAGAAACTCGATTTCGAAGGGAGCAATGGCAATGCCGCACGGAAAAAAACATTTTTATCTCCAGGGCGCGATACCCTTCGGAAATTCTAAAGGTTTTTAAATATTTTTAGCCCAAATGGGCATAAGCCGCCCAAATCTTTTCGAAACCTGTATGTGTGTGTAAATAATAATAAATAAAAACACCTCTGGACGTAATAGGAAATCTGAAACCTTTCTTTTTTTATATATAGATATATATATACAGGGTGTCCGAAAAGTCTTTCCCTGATTACATAAATTGATAACTCAGGCTGGAAGTAAGATACAAATATGAAACTGGTGTCTAATTGTTTACAAACTATCAAAGTTTTTTTCACACATCAGTAAACTTCCACATGAGCACCCTTGGTAGCACGTAGTACATCTAGGCGATATTCAATTTCCGTCCACACATTAGCCAACATCACTGGAGGGATCGATTCAACGACTGTCGTTATCCGTTGCCGCAGGGTTTCAAGATCTGGTACAAGTGTTCGGTAGACCTCGTCTTTGACATAACCCCATAAAAAGAAGTTTAATGGGGTTATGTGCTCATGTGGAAGTTTACTGATGTGTGAAAAAAATTTTGATAGTTTGTAAACAATTCGACACAAGTTTCATATTTGTATCTTACTTCCAGCCTGAGTTATCAATTTATGTAATCAGGGAAAGACTTTTCGGACACCCTGTATATCCCTTTTAAATTCAGTTAAATTATTTTATCATTTGAATAATTTTTAATTTTTCCCGTAGGACGATACGAGGCCATGAAAAGTGTAATTTGAATTGTGGCGTGTAAATTATTTCAGTTAAATGCCTTTATGATTATGATGAAAGGGACATTACAGAGTTGTAGGCTTTTCAAAATCCAATGTAGGAGCAGTTCATGGATAATCGTTGCTTTTCATGTTTTTTTCGCATATATTATCACCCATAGATGCCTTTCAGATAGAGCTGAGTTTATCAGCGTTGAGGTCTTTCGACCGCTTATATAAGAGAAATCGGGTGGTGTGTCTAAGCAGTGACGAAATGACCTTTTTGTGTTTCTTCCCTAAACGGTTTCAAACGATTAATTTTTCTGTAATCGACAAAAAATCCTGAAAAGATAAATCTTTCATCATTCTATCATTACATAGAAAAAAAAAATCTGATGTGTAGACCATATGACTTCCTTGTACGGAATATTAAATTATACGCATTTTTTCCTGCCTTTTATTTAAACTTATTTCCTCGAATTTCATAAGAGAAGATATATTTCTCATTCTTTTCATCCACTTCTCACTTCGCGACAAGGCAGAAATACATAAAAATTCAAAATATCTATATTAAAAATTGAAAGGTGTAGCAAAACATAAAACATCAAATACAGTTAAAACAATGAACAAATTTTTTTTTACAATTAAAATTACAGTTTACGCAAAAACAAACAATTCAGCCAGCGGGCTAGAAGGCAGATTTTTCGGTGCACAAAAGCTGAAAGGTTACTTTTGGTCTCACTCGGCAAAAAGACACTGAAGGCGTAGTAACTGACTTATTTAGTTTTGGACGCTATGCTGAGTCAATATTTGGGATAATTTAATAACTTAAATGATAATTCCAGAATGGATTAAGCATAATTTAATTCCCAATAATAAAAGAAGACGTTACTTTGCTGTTGCGAATCTTAGTTTCTCTAGATTGGCAACAAATCTACTTTTCTGCTAAGTTTCAAGCGTTAACAAATATGGCTGCTATGCCAAAAAAATTAGGCTTAGCCGCAGTTAAACAACTTTTAAGTTGTTGATAATTCTACAACTACAACATACAGGTTAACTAAAGGTATAAAAAACCTTAACCGGAAGAAAGAACAACATAATTCAATCATTTCTAAAGCAATAAATGCACAATTTACAAACATATAAGAATAAAGAAACTGAGCTCACTGAGCCGAGTAGCAGAGTGGATATATGTATACATATATTTACAATAAATTCTAATTATAAAACTTTTCATATACCATAAGTTTTGCTTTTGATTTTGCCATTAATGCGATTTAATTTTTTCCTTAAATTTTTTTAAAGCAAAAGGATGACAAGAAAATTCTATTTTAAATTCTTTTTCAAGTTCTGACAAATACCTTTTCGATGAAGCTTTTAAATTGCATTTATGTTCCTTGGACATGGTATATGGAAAGTTTTCTTCTTATAATTTATTGTGAATTATTAGTTTATTACTTTGCAGCTTTAGTCTTGGGCTTATTAATTTACTTTTAATTACTTTTTATTATATATACATATATTTATATACTTTTGGTGAGGCCGATTGCAACCGAAATAGAAGGTGGACATCTATATGTTATACAGAGGCTGTTCGCACATTTTTTAGACGATTCTGGTAACCGGTAATAAAACATCGGTTGCTGCAAAAGAAGTAATTGCAATTGTACTATGTTTTTAAAAGTCAAAATTATCGTCTGGGGCTGGAAAGTTTTGTTTTTATTCAAAATGGCGAATTTAACAAAGCAGTGGTTCGAAGGCTACATTGACGCTCTTTCCGAAGAGAAATAGGCATACTCCGTTATCCAAAAACGATGTGACAGTCATGGTTTTGTGATATCTAAAGCGTCGATAGGTAATATCATCGACAAGAAAGGAAAAAAACGTCAAATTGGAGCCTCGAGTGGGACAAAAATTCCAAACGAGTTTCCAAGGAAAAAACGGACATCTTCGACTATTGCAAAGGTACGTTGTTTAATGTTAAAAGAAAATCCCCCTAGTCAAAAGACAGTTGCAAAAACATTAAAATGCTCGGTGTCCACTGTAAGCAAAATGATAAACGTCGATTTAAATCTTAAGAAAGCGAAAAAACGCAATGTGCATCGTCTTCTTCCAAAGCGTATCGCTCGACGCAGGACACGCTGCAGAATTCTATATGAGGAACACTTATCCAAAGAAAAATGGAAAACCATTGTCACAATAGATGAAGCATGGGTGTATTTAAATAATGGTAACAAAAAAAGAGCCATTTATTATCATAAAAGGGGAGAAAAAAATTTAAGTACATGGTTCAAAGAATCGAAAGAAAGTTTTACTAAGGGATTCATGATTGTTGTTGGTTTTTCTTATGATGGCAATAAGGAGAGTGCAAAAAAATGTCAAGATTATCAGGAATATATTTTATCGCCAATTTTTCTGAATGAAATACCATCGCTTTACCCACAGTGCCATCCATCTGTGAGACTCGATCGGTACAAAGCTAGCAGTCGCGCATCAAAATCCACTGTAAATTTCCTAAAAGAAATGAAACAAAAAACTGGTATCCAGGCCATACCCTTCACTGATATCCCTACTAAATCTCCCGATGTGTCACCTATGGATTTTTGTGCTTTCGGACTTTTAAAAACTGCATTATACAAACGTTGTCCCAAAACCCTAACATGACTCTGGAAAGCTGTTCTGGGGAAATGGGATAGAATACGTCTTCTGACACTTCAAAAGGCATTATTATCCTGGAAATTGCGGTGTCTGAAGATAGTTCAGAATAAGGGATGTCAAATAGTAGTTCAGAATAAGGGATGTCAAATAGAACATTTAAAACAAGAATTATATGTAATTTAGTTTTGTGAATACAATATACATCGTCTAAAAAATGTGCGAACAGCCTCTGTAGCAGTCTTATATACAAAATTTCAACATTCTGAGGCTACTCGTTTTTGAGTTATGTGAGATACATACATACGTACGTATGTACTTACGCACAGACGCCACGAAAAAAATCTCTTCAGAATCCATTTTAAATCAGTTTTATAATTTTTTTGGGGGGGAAAGATTCCTTTATTCTGTCCTTACCTACAGGTGTCACGCAAAAACATCGCTAAATTGCACTCGATAGCGGTCAAAATGGATATTTTCGTTGAATTATGATACCCGAAATTTTTCGTGATTACAATACTTGCTTTTTTACTTCGTGCAAGGAAATAAAAAAATTGATTCAGTACTTTGAAGAAATCAAGACGCCCAAGAAATAGGAGCGAAAGAATAGCTAAGGAAAACCTTTTTTATTTAAAGTATGAATCTCGAATTATTAATTAACGTAAACACCCAAGGCTATAAGACATTTATCATTACCAAGGGACAGATTTTCGTGTATCTATACAGAAGCGGTTCTCACACCTTTTCTGTAAATACGATGAAATATTTTACCTAAACTTTCTATGTTTTAAATGTTGTATTATGAAAACCCTTATTCTTCATATCTTTTTCCACCGTAATTTTCAAAAAAATAAAGACATTTGTATCATCGGAACAAGTATTTTATTCCATGAAAAGTCCAAAAGCGTAAAACTCTATGGGTCTTACGTTAAGAGATTTAGTAGGGGTATGAGCGAAGCCTTGATACCCATTTCCTGTTCCATTTTTTACAAGAAATTAGCATTATATTTTGATGTGTGGACGTTTACTTTGTTTGGATGTGATTCTACCGATGGATGGCACTGTGGGTAAAGAGAAAGTATTTCCTATTTGGAAATTGGGTGTAAAATATGTTTGTGATATTATGTAGAGTTGACTTTAGCAGTTTTCTGCACTGTCTATAATTTTAATTTGTCGCTATATCAAAAACCAGCAGTAATCATAAATGCCTTGAAAGAAAAACTTCATTTAGGTGCCTTGAAACATATTTTAAGATTTGTTTTATCCTCTTTGATAATAATAAATGGGTGTCTTTTTATTGCGGTCATTTAATTACACCCAAGATTCGTGTGTTGTGACAACATTTTTGCATTTTTTTCCGGGTAAATGTTTCTGATAAAGAATTCTGTAGCGCTTCATCTTGCTGTGGAGAAAGACGATGCATATTATGTTTTTTTTTTGTCTTTTTAAGAATAAAAGCGGCATTAATGACTTTGTTTACAGTTGCCATAGAACATTTCAGTGATTTTGAAACTGTCCTTTCACTTGACGGATTTTTGTTTAATACCTTTGGAGAATTCGAAACGTTCCGTTCTTTTTTTTCTTTGAGTATGTCTTTGGAACAATTTTTCCACTTGAAACCAAACGTGGCCTTTTTTTTTTTTTCTTTTCTTCTTGTCAATATTACCTATCGCAGTTTAAGACAGCGAAAAAACATGGCTTTCATTGCGTTGTTTAATAACTTATAGAGATATTTGGTATTTTGTTTTAAGCTGGAAAAGTGAAAACTGACGAATGCTCTCGCCGAGACTCGAACCACGGACCTCTGGAATACGTGCCGAGTGTGCTTGACCATTATACCACGAAGGCATGCGTAAGAAGGCGGGAGAAATACCTTACCTACTCCCCTTTTAAAAGGGCGATTGGGGATTAGGGGACCCCATCGACAAATCCTGGTATTCATGTGAGTATTGCGAGCTTATAAAATAAGATCGTTTGGTTTTTGTTTGATGGCTCATCACTCCGCTCCAACCGGAAGTGTAAGGTAATTAATCTGTAATTTATCGTTTTGGAATGCTTCTCTTTAATACTGATTGCGTGTGGCAACTGAACTAGTGTTGAATAGAACTTCGTTCTTGTGACAGCCGTCTGGAATGGCTCGCTATGTTGTAGTAATTTTCACATTATTAGAGTAAGTGTAATTAAATAAAAGTGAAAAATATACAGTCCAATTGCTCTTGTGTTTCATTTTGTGTACCAGCCGCGTGAAACTGTGTTAAGTAAGCATCACCTGGTGTTGGAGAATCATCATCCACCACCTTTTTTATTTCGGGCGCCGCTGTAAAAGCATTAGGTTATTTCGAAGCAGGAGACGTACAAAATTAGCAATCCCCTCGCCGGGGTTCGAACCACGAACCTCTAGAATATGCGCCGAGTGTGTTTGCCCATGACACCACGAAGGCATGCTAAAAGGGCCGGAAAACTACCTTACAAACTAACTAGGAATAACTTTCTTCGGTAAGAGTACACACACACATAGCCTTCAGTTCATTGCTTCTTTGGAAGCGTCATTGTGCATGAAAACAAAACTCTCGAGTAGCAGACGATAATTTACACTTTCAAGTATAGTTGCATTTAAAAAAAAAATTCGAAGCAGGCGATTTTTTTATAGCAAAGCAAAATCGTCTGAAAAATATGCGATCAAACCTTTGTATTATACGTTTCATCCACTAGCTTATTTTTAAAAATTCGGATACTGTTTTTTTAAGCTGTTTGTTTTCAATTTCTTTCTATCGAAAACTTCCTTTAATTTTTTTAGAAAACGGTATTCTATTTGGGTAGGTTTATAAGGTTTCAGTTTGAATTAACAAAGTTTTATGTTAATTTCTCTTTCCTATGAGCTCTTATTTCAACTTCCCTTAGAATGAGCGCGCGTTTCAGCTTTATGCTAATTTGAGGTGGAGCCAAGTTTTTTGTTTAAAAGGTTAGCAAGAAACTTCTTGAGGTGTGAGAGAGCTTTTAGTCTCAGATTTATGCGGCTCTGTTCGACGTCCATCTGACCAGCTAGTATTTAAATTCTAAGCCTTAGCGCTGTTACTCTAATACTTATTGAAGTAATCTAAGTGCATTAGTATTAGCTAAGTCTTGCTACGCACCATTGATCGTTTAACATAGAGGCCAACCTCGCGTTTATAGCTCTGTGAGCAACGACTACATAATTTCTACTCACTTTAAATTATTTGATTGTTCAGTTTAGACCCAAGTGCGGTCAATATTTTCTGTTATCCCTTCCGAGTTGGGAAGTGGCTGTAAATAGTAGTTTAATAAAAGGGTCATTTTAAAACCCTCCTTGCGTGCAGTTATTCTACCACTTCCACTGAACATAGCTGCATTCAGCTCCCTGTTCAAGATCAGGACTTTTGCACAGAACAACCAGTCCTGACAGGTTATGGCTGTAGGCCGGGTGCTTCCAAAGTTCCAATCGAAATCCTTGTCCACCACCGTAAGCGCTGTTGCGTGGATGCGACGATATGCCGCCGGGAATTGTCGTCGTGAGGAGTTAACAGTTTGTTTGTGAAACTCAACTTTAATGAAGAGATCTAGCTCTGCCAAGCGCTGGAATGTATAACCTGATAGCCCCTTACAGTCCTTGGCAAAGTTAAGTGCACCAAAAAATGTCTGTAATTCAATAGGTGTCCGCATCAGATTATTTTTTTTGTTTGTTTAGTGCCGTGTTAAGTACTGGACATATGTTAATATGTGTGCGTAGATTTAATGAATTCAGTCAGTTTTGGGTTGGGAACTTATCAGGACTGAGTGTTCGGTGCATATTCTTGGAAAACATCTTCGTGAACTCCTTAAATCCTGATCTTGAACAGGGAGCTGAATACAGCTATGTTCTGTGGTAGAATATTGTGATTAAGTGGTAGAAGAACTGCACTTGAAAGGGATTTAAAATCATCACACAATTAAACCACAATTATTTACAACCACTTCCCAACTCGGGAGGGATACAGAAAATAAAGACCGCACTTGGGTCTAAAATGAACAATCAAATTAATTTAAGCTAAAGCTAAACAGAAATTAAATAGTCGTTGCTCACAGAGCTATAACGCGAGGTTGGCCTCTAAACTAAATGGTGCGTAGCAAGATTTAACTAATACTGACGCACTTGGAATTACTTCAATAAGTAATCACGTAAGAGCGCTACGGCTTAGAATTTAAATACTAGCTAGTCAGGCGAACGTCGAACAGAGTAACCGTGGTCTGACACTAAAAGCTCTCTCACACTGAAAGGTTTCTACCTTTCGTTAAATACTACTTGGCTCCACTTCAAATTAGCATAAAGCTGAAACGCGCGCTTATTCTAACAGGAAGTTGAAATGAGAAGGGATAGAAAGATTTAAATTAAAATAAAACTTTGTTAGTTTAACTAAAACCTTACAAACTTACATTCAAAGCAACCATTTGGGATCTGGAAATAGATGAATTCTTCTTATATTAATTTCTGGGAGGAAAAGTTTTTCGGTTTAAGATTATATCTAGTGGCAAATTATTTTCAGGAACCAAGTTTTCACTTTACTTGGGAAGAATCGTAAATGCATGAATTATGGTAATATTATATATGATAATATATAACGTGTGATAATGATATATGATAATATGTGATATACAGAGTGAATCTGAACAAGTGGGCAAACCTTAGGGGGTGATAGAAGGCAGCTAGCTATACGAGTAATATTCGCCATGAAATGTATGGTCGGAGCGCAAACGGCGAGCCGCTAGGTGGCGTTGTAAATGGTATAAAATGTGTTGGTCCCTGACTTTATTTATCCCAACTTTTTATCCTCCGCAAAAACAAGAAACATATCAACTGTAAAAAGCTCTTACTTTTCTAAGAACCAGTTCCGCCAGTCACATCTGCAAAATATTTAGATATAATCTTATATGACGGACTCACCTGCTTTAATCATATTAAAAGCGTCAAGAGTAAAGCTATTTGGTATTCTGTGCAGATTCCTTCCGGTCATTGGAAAATTTTCTAATCTTAGCTTACGCACTAAAAGGCATATTTACCTCACGTGTATTCGTCCAATTCTTTGGAATACTGCCACCAAGAATCAACTCCATCAGCTGCAAATAGTGCAAAATAAATTTTTACGTTTTATCACCGACGTTGATTATCTCTTCAGAAACGAACTTTTGCACAGGGACTTGAAACCATATCACGGACTACTTGAAAAGGACTAATGAAAAATTTCTCTCAAAAGCAGTCCAGTGTGATTATATAAATTATTCTCAAGTTTGCAGCTGTGAAATACTTTATGAAGATCGACACATCAGACCATTTGCTGCTCACATCAATCTGTGAGGCCACCAGTATTCTGTTTCTTGTTCCTCCGGTCGGTGGTTGTCTTTACTTTCACTATTTCTGTTTCAACTATGGTTGTATTTTGTAATATTAAGTACTTTTTAGTATTTGTATTGACTTTGGTTGTATTTTCTTTGTTGTATCACTGTATTATATTTACTGTTTGTATCTGTATATTGTACCTATTGTTGTACTTTATCTTGAAAGCCCTCTTTGTCCTTCAAGGGTTTTCTCGTCACTCATCAGGCTGTGAGATTTTGTCAACGTTTTACCTTGGTCCTTTTAGCCCCCTCTTTTCTTTTCTACTTTCCTCCGATTTCCCATCGGAGATATCTCCACGTCCAGAATTCATTACGTTATGTGCCTTCGGGCTTTATTTCATGAACCGGCAACATTGCATTTGCAGTAGCCCAGTAATAATAAACAGTCTAAGTCTTTATTTATCCAAGAGGATTGTTCAAGGCAATTTTCAACTCAAGCAGTATTGCTCACACCTTCGTACCATTTAAAATTCCGATTCCGATTCTTTTACCTATTTTATTTGCATTTATTTAATATTTTTCTTGGAATTTGTATATTATGTGACATCTAGACGAATACTTAAGCACCAATCAGATGTCATCTCAAAAAGCTCACATGACGTCGGTCACACCCCTTTCTCCATCTCAGTTTTTTTCCTGCGTCGCCCAGCTCAAGCATTTCTCTACTTTCAGCCCTCTTAGAAGCACCGATATCAAGACAGTCGGAGCACAGCACGCAATTAATCGCGGCATAAAGTGGAAATTGGAAGTCCAACGTGTATTTACGGACTTCCTCAGACGTCAAGCCCAATTCGGGATTCACTCGGGAATCTGGAAAGAGTAGGGACAGGAATTCCCCGCGAGATGCTAGAATAATAACAGTAGCATTAAAGTTTATCCCTAACGGCATTTTCTACCAGAAAAAACAAGAACAACATGTAAAGACACTTACTGCTAAGCATATAAACAGATACAAGTGTGAGTCTCATACTGCTTGAAGGTAGGTGAGATTTTTCTCCTACACCATTCACAGGTAGAATCATAGATTTTTTTCACCACACTAAAAGAACTTTATCACATATTCGGTAATGGAAAATTATCCCAATTTATGTCGCTAATTAAATCTAATATGGAAAAACTAAAAACTTAAAAACACAGATACTGCAATGGAAAAATTACTTGTAAGGTTTATCCTACTTTTACTAACAGTTATTTTAAGTTTCGTATCTTTCCTATCTTATTCTAATTTCAGCTTACAATTTCCTGCTAGAATGTAAATTCAGAAACGGAGATAATGCAAACGAGAAAGAGTACTATTTAAGTCGTGACTTCACCGACTTCGAGAGAGAGAGTCTGATTCCTGACTAGCGCGCTTTGCCTTCTGGCCACGTGTCTCTTAGCTGTTATTACGCTCGGCCATATCTTAGGCTCTTGCTAGGCTTCGCCGATTCAATTAATACTTAGGGGCCAACTAGTTATATTCTGATAGCTTCGGCTGTATCCTTTAAGAGCTTTAGTTAAGCTAATTTTAGCTCAAATTATTAGTATTTTAAGTTCAAGCCCGAGTGGCGGCTTTATGTAAAGTTCCAAGTAGGAACTGATTGTAAATATACTAAAAAATAAAGGGTTTTAAACTCTTCTGAAGTCTCACGTGTTCTGTTCACATTTAAGCGATTATTTGCTTGTTAAGTGTTCGTGGGGTTCGAAGTTAGAACTTTAGATTTAAAGAGGAAACCTCATGTACTCATTTTGTTCAACGTATGTGAAGAATCAAATATTTTTAATTCCGATTAAATTAAACCTCAATTCTAAAGATATGCTCTTTTTAAATTATTTTGTGATATTGCTGTTGAATTGAATTTTATGGTTTAAATACAAAGAACATGTTATTTAGTAAATAAAGGTAACACGCAAAACGTTAAAAAAAAAAAAAAGAAAAGCTTCTTTGGGCGTAATGTAAAATCTGAAGGATTTCAGATTTTTTTTTTTTTTAAGGGGGAGTCTATTTTAGTTTCAGAATTTAATCTACAAACGATAAATATTCTGTGTCTAATTTTTTGCTGTCAGTAAAGTGATTAATTGCAAGCAGATTGTTATTTTAAATTTGACTGGTATTTGGGAAGCAACGTGCAGTCTGCTGTCTTTTCTCTACTCATTGTGCACGGGGGGGGGAGTTATGTCATTAAGGATTTCTTGAATATCTTGTACGTGTCACTTAGTGCGTCCGCCGCAGGAAGTACATCACGTGACGCAGGATAAGTCTGAAAAACTGGTTCAAGACAGATGAAAGAGCTGGAAAATGTAATTAATTTTAACTTTTTTCGTTTCTCATTTTTTTTCCCCCAAAATCACACCAATTAGTGGTGTTTGCAGAATGAGGAGTTTTGTTTAGTTCGTAAAAATTAAGTGTATTTATTTTTACGTGTTCTGTGGCTGTAGTAGATTTAGCATTCGAATGAACTTAAAGCCTTATTATGAAAAACGACTTTTCCTTTCCTTTTAATGCCATTTGTAAAAAGTTCACAAATAATTAAATTACATTAAAAATCTGAAGACCTGCTCTCTAGGGAATGCGAAAAAATTCTCATTTATAATTATCAAGGGTAATTTTGTCTCCTGTTCTCCGTTTAGCATGTTTTTGCTTCTTGCTTCGTATTTAGCTCGAATCAGGTGTTAATGCGCCTTTTAGGCTGACTTATTATTTTTCAATAGGTTTGCACATTCTAATTTCTTTGAAAGTATTTGAACAGAACAGTGCTTACATATTATCGCAAGCACCAAAGTCGCCAAACTATGAGAATGTGCTCGACTTTGGCAGTCTTGAGCATAAGGATTCTTCAAGCAACCATACTCATAACAATCTTTCAGTGAAGCAAAGTTGCCATTTTCGTATGCGTTCTTTTAAAGGTTTTTATTGACATTTTTATGTCTTGTGCTAATTAATATACAATGCCAATTTTTTTTTTCATTTTACGTGTACAAATCCTTTGTAGTACGAAGTTTATTTTGTTTCGTAGTCGAGTTTTGTGATTTGGTAAGAGTTTCGTCAGTTCTTCTTTCAATCATCGCCAATTAAAAATCTAAATTTAGAACAGACTTTTGTAATATATTTCCTATTCGAGACATTTTTACATTTAATGAATCTAAAAATTTTTCTGTTGGATTATATGTTTCAGCGATAGAATTCTTTCGCATATCTCCTCGAAATATATGAGTGAAAAGTGTATCTAATAAAGGAAACAAACATTCTGTTGAAGGTATTCTACAATTTTGATGATTATGTCTCATAGTAAAATGCCTTATCTTTAATTCAAGTTATTGTTTAACATTTTTTCTTACAATTTATTTCATTGCAATTACTCACACATTGCTTTACATGCAATTGTCCAAGGAGGATAAATTACAGTACTTATTATTTTAGTTGATCATAATTTCTGATAAATTTTCCATAAGGTTTCTGAAATTTTCATTCAAAATTAAGATCTAATCGCAAGGCAGAACGCGAATTTACAAAGAGAGTAGTAAAAACGCACTAATTGTAGTTTCATTGCTGGAGTATTATTCGTTTGAAATTCTGGGAGACACTTTCCCCTGTTTCACAGTCATCACGTCGGCCTTCTGATTGTGACGTCACTGACCATTTCCCCTCTCGTGCTCAGGTCTTACCTTTCGAGACGGTGTTGACTCTACCCGCTGGGCGTTCGGTTGGCCCGCATCAGAAGTCAACCTAGCAATACATTTACATAGATACTTTACATCAATTTTAGAGTTTTGTATTGAATGTACAATTACAATAACACTCTATACTATTATTACAATGAACCTAATCGATTAACAAAAGTTGGATTATGACAGATTAATATAACATAATTACTTCGAACATACATTAGAACATCAGACAAACAATACATTTACATTAAAATATCTAATTACATCAGATTACATTAAACATTTATTAAGGAACTAATTATTAAAGAATATTTTTATGCATCCCCTGGTACGTTGTTGTATTCCTAAGGTAATTAAGTATCTTGGTAATACATTTCCTTTCATTTTTATCATGTTACAGAAAATTACATCATTTCTGAAATCTTATATCATTATTGTAAATTAGTATTTGATAATTACATCAAACATGCATTAGTACATCACATAATACTTACATTTATATTAATAGATGCAGTTACGTCAAATTATATATATATATATGTAATATTTCAGTTATTCCAACACATCGTGGGTGAATGGTGAGGCTATTCCATTACACGTTTTGGCAGATGGTTGAAGAAGCTGGGATGATTGAACCACGAAGAAAAATATGACTCAAGACTTTCACTTTTAACAGCATATCTTTATTTTAATTTAGAGCAAATGATTTTTCCAGATGAAGTTACTAAAATAACTTATTCAGTAATTAAACTACTAGATACGACTGACTTAAACTTTAATACGTCATAACGTTCTAACAAAGAAAGAAGAGCATAGCGAAGGCGTTAGCAGGACGAAGGCGAGAAGGCATCTGTATAGGAAAACTTACGACGCAGCATTTATATGAGGAGGTTATGTAATAGGTGCGAATGTTCCAGAAGGTACTGGTCTAGGGGAAGATCCTGAATTGCAGAAAATTAATTAAAGGTTGCTAGTTCGCAAAGAGCAAAGCCATCGTATTTTTACATATATATTTAATTAATGATTTAATTATTATATTTTTTGTTTTCAGCTCCTAGTACGTTTACATATTCTTAATGCAATTATTTTGTTAAAACACTTCGTACAATATTTCGCCTGTTTCAGGCACTTGCAACATTTCTGAAATCTTGCTTTATTTTTGTAAGTTGTGGAATAAAGGGTATTTATACAGACATGATAGCGTCTTGACATGTGTCTTTTCTCTTTTATATTAGAAAAGCTTTTTCATAATCAAGGAAATCTTTTTGTTGTGTTTGAGGGATCGTTTAGTAAGCATTTAATGTACTCAGGCGTAATAATTTGTGTTCTTTCTTTGCAGTGAGCCCTTTTGTGAGCTGGCATGGTTTTGAGAGAGGGGTTTTTTTTTTTTTAAACCAGATTTATTTGATTTAATCCGAGCAATAAATTCGGTGAACAGTGGTAATTCGGTTTGCGAGCCAGGTTCCCTTAGAATGTCCTCCACGAAGGTATCCCTAACTTTAGGCACGTAGCCCTCGTGTACTTTGCCGCAATCAACTCAACTCAACTCAACTCAACTAAACTAAACTAAAATAAAATAAAATAAAATTATATAAAATAAACCAAAACAAAACAAACCGATTCAGCCGTCCAACCGGTATTGTGGTTAGCGTCGTTGACTGCCGTACCTAAGGACTCGGGTTCGATTCCCGGAGGAGGCATGGATGTTTGTAAATGTATAGTGTCGGTGCGGCATGGCGGTACTTTAAATATGCGGCCAACCGAAAGTCCTCTCATGTGGTTTGGTGGAAGGGGAGAGGAGTGGGAGACCCTCGGATCCGTCCCCCCCCGGGGTGCTCTCCATCAAAATTGGGGGCGGAACTGAGCCAAATCGTATTTCACGTGTCACCTGTTAGGTGCTCAAGGCTGTGGCCAACGACAGCCGTCATCTAGCGCTCCTTGACACGAGATTTCTCGTGGGCTTGGGCTGACTCTGTCAGACAAGTGAGCATGAGCAACAACAAACAGATTCAGACTGCTCTTAAAAAAAAAAAAAAACTTAATTAATGTAATTAATCTCCGAATGTGCTTTAATATAGTTTTTAGTGATTAATGTCTTCTGACACGATGATTCTTTTATAAACGTTATTTTAATTTTTGCCGAGTTTTTCGTAAGTGTTATTTTTTTCCACCGTTGCGGATGATTTTGGATTGGGGGGGGGAGAGTAGAGAATTGAATTGAAAAAGGATAAAATATTTATGATTATGTCATAATTGACAACCGTGAGTATTAGATCATTCCACTTACATCTAAAAGGCCACAGTTTTCTGTTGAACTTCCTATCATCAAATTTCTTTTGAAACAGGCTCACGCGGGTGATGAATTATTTATTTGCATCTGATAAGAATTCTTGGCAACGGAAGGACTGTTGCACTAATATCTCTATTACACAGATTAAAGGGGGATTTTATTTCTGAAATGCATTTATTTTAGCTGACATGTGTTTTGTGCTCCCGGGGAACTGATAACGTTTAAATAAAACAGTTTTAATCAGATCGGCTCGTGTTTTCGCATTGTGTTTGGAGTACTTGTTCCTAGAGTATTTTTTACTGCTTCGGGTTTGCTACCTGTCCAGAGCAAGGTTAGAGTAGGTTACGGTAAAATATATTTGCTTTACTCGTCCGTCTTGAGCAAGGTTAAACTAGGTTATAATATTTATCAGGATAAAACATTATTCAACGTGATAAAACATCTATCGTGAGGTTTGGAACTTAAAGATGAAGATTATTTTTGTATTTCTTAAAAAAAAAAAAAAAAAAAAAAAAAACCAAATTTTATATTACGCCCAAAAGACCTCTTTTTTTTAACATTTTTGCGTTTTTTTTAAAAACGACGAATCACTTTTCAAATTGTTGCCACCAAATATTCCAACCCTGTATTATATTTAAAGAAAATGAATAAAGAAGAATCTGCATGAATGTATGTAAGTTTCTCGCATTGTGATAAAAGAGCGGTACCTAGGGCCATCCAATTTTTGAATAACATACGTTTCCACCCGTATATATGCGGAAATGGAAGTCCCGGCGAGGGCATGGGACATTTTTCGTGTCTCCAGCATTAAAAAAGCTAATGACTGTACAAATGGCGTTCAATCATTACCGTTCGCCCTTTAAAAGAGAGCGTATATAAGGTGTTTTCTCTTGCCTTTTCGCATGCCTTTGTGGTGTAACTGGAAGCACACTCGGCGCGTATTCGAGTGATCCAAAGTTCGAATCCCGGCAAGGGCAATACACATTTTCTCGTCTCCGGCCTGAAATAACCTAAAAACTTTACTTTATAAGTAAATTAATATAATATCGAATTTTTATAAGTAAGTCATAAGACTTGCATCAAAAAGTTATTTGATAGTTTAACCTTTTTAATTTTTTCCCCCATTAACCTTTTATTTATTTATTTATTTATTTATTTTTGTAAATTCAAACCATACATTGTTACTTCATTAAATTTGCTCTATCAGTTACGTCCTTTTTTACCCTTAATAGCAGATTTATAGGAGATTTACAGAGTTGGATTAAATAACAAAAGCAAAACGCGCGACTGATAACATCCGGGATAAATGCTATGTGGAGGACATTCTGAGAGAATCCAGACCCTTGTTTAAGAACTTCTGATATATGCAGTCGCAAATATTATGTCATACTAGCAGAGTGCGGCCAAAGCGATATTTATAAGTTCTCTGTGCTGTAGAACTGAAAATAATAGTATTTATTATTCTATGTACACCTAAAAAGAATGTTTTATGTACACCTAAAAAGAAAATGCATAAAAACGTTTCAGTGTGAATGAAATGAGTTCATGCTTTCCAAGTAACAACCAGTTCTTGGATAATTTATTTTGCTGCCAAACCAGAAAATAAAAACTTTCGACACTTCATTAAATTCATACGTATGACGTCATGATTTAAATTTAATCTAATATAACAACTTTTCCTCAATATCGATAAAAGAATGAACGTGGCAATAACATATCGTATCAATTATCCTAACCGGAAATAAAGAAATTGCCAACAGCAACTGTTTATTTAAAATGCTGACATTAACGAAAATGTTTCAAGATACATGGACGTCACGTGCAATCCTATTCTTTTTTCGAGTCAGAATATAATAATAATATGTTCAGTGTTTTGGCAATGCTATTTTTATTTCGCATTTTTTAGAACTTAAAAATTCTTTATTAACAAACTCTACGACTTGAAAGCGAGCAGTGGCAACACTAATCGAAATAAAGCAGATTTATAGCTCCACTGCGCGAAACTGTTGCCACTCGGTAAAATGAGGGCAAAAATTAGCGTGTTCATAGTTTTAAATTAATATCTGGGCTCATTAAAGTCATACGAAGATGAGAATGGTCGAAATGGTTTCCCACGAATTTTGGAATCAGGGGTACCTCTGTCGAAACTCAACTTCCCGCCGTTCCGGTAAAAATGATGTTAAAAACAAACGAAGAAACAACACAGGTATTAATAGTATAGATAACTAAATCACGAGTTTATTGTTTCCAATCAGTGGCGCAATACATGTAAAAATAATTCTAGAGTTACGTCTTTTTCCCTCTGTCATCAGAGGCAAGCAATAACACGTGTTTGTTTCGTACATTAATAGAACACGTTGTTCAAGCTGTGGTTTTCCAGAAGTCCCGCGTAGTGAGTTTTTCTTTTTAGCCCAAACGTCGTTAGCGCAGAAGGGCTATTGATTTCGTTTTGGCATTTTGCGTAGATTCACTTTCTGCGTTGATTCGCTTTTCAAACTGTTGCCACAAAATATTACAGCCCTGTGTTATATTTAAAGAAATTAAATAATGAAGAATATGTGCATAAATGTGTGTATGCTTCTCGCGTTGTGATAAAACAACGGTACCTACAGCCATCACATTTTGAATAAGGTAACCCTCCTCCGAATATGTACATCTGGAAGCCCTAATTTGGAGCGTGGAATTTGTTTTATTATCGATTTCATATTTTGTCATACATTAAAGAATTTTCCATTAACAAACTCGACTATTTTAAAGGGAGGAATGGCAGCACTGTACCAAAAAAAATTTTTTTTTATCCTCAGCGCGCGAGACATACATATTGTTACGAAAAATTCGGCGGTTGCGCCTGTATGTAAGCTTTCCGGCATAGCACTAGGGTTGCCATAAAATAGTGTATGGTAGGGTTGCCAGATTGGCGACTTTATCGCCCATTTGGCGACCAAATTGGCGATATCCCATGGTCCAATCGGGAAGCTTCTAGAATAACTTCCTGTCGAGATATTTCTCGAAACGTGTCGAACTTACAGAAAAGCTATATAAACCCTTGCGTTTCTGAGAGTTGCGAGTTAGTTGCGAAGTAAGTTGCGAGCATTGGGAAGTGTTGCGAGCAGTGTGATTAGTTGTGAGAATAGCTGCTACGCGAGAGTTCTGTGAACGGAAAGCAATCGAGATAGTGCTTTGCCGTGAAGCTA